>BPLR01016001.1:0-42152 GCA_021605095.1 Caerostris extrusa | reverse complement strand
TACGTATTGCCCTCAGCCAATTCCTAATCTGCTGATGTATTCCATCGGATAGGGAAGATACGCGTTATGGGTTTTTCCTCTTGTAGAGATTATCAAGTACCCGTGTCAAGACATGCCACAACCCTCAAGCATGGACAAATATTACAGAAATACTCTAATTAAGAAGTAAGCAAATGAACAAGTATTTTTATGCTTAACATTATATATTGTTTATTATTATATTTTAAATTTTTAATATGATAATAACAACATAAGTGCCATTTAGAATTTAGCATTCTTTGGACATCATATATACTAAAGCTTTTTAAATGTAACTGTAGTAACTAGTAAACCTTTATCATTTCTGTTTGAAAAGGGAATTACAAATAAGTACAGAATAAGTACACTTTCTTTACTAGACAATTAATATTGAAAAATCTGTTAGTTCAATTTCCTCCGTTATTTTGTTTTGATTTTTCATGGAAAATTATACATATTTTTGCAGTGACATATACTCTAAAATAACATCATAATGTTCTGAGCTCTAGCACAATCATAAGCAATCTAAACAAAAAACAGATGAAATTTTTTATTTTCTTTTTATCATGTAGCTTATATTTTCTTTTATCGTGTAACTTAAATTGGTATAAAAACGAAACAAAGGGCTATTTATCGATTACATTTTTAATAAATAGTATTTTGAAAATCTACTTGATAATGGAAAACATCACATTATGTTTTAATTTTCTTTGTAAACTTTAAAAAAAAATGTAAATTGAAGCAATTCATTATGCATATTAATAGAATCAGCATCTATTTATTTATTTTTCTGGTCCTATATACTAGCACAATTATTGAAAATAAAAATCATGCATTTTAAAGTGCATCCATAACTTTTTATTGATTCCAAAGTCAATAAATTCTTCTCCAAAAACTAATTTACAAACAAATCGTCTTCACTGCAATTTACCTATTTTTGTTAACTTTCGTGAAAGTAAATGCTAATTGAAACGATTTATTTTTCCTTAGGATGCAAATATTAGCCACGTGTTTACTTTTCCATAACCCTCTATACTTTCACAATCTCCAATGCAATCAGGTTCTCAGTATGTAAAACTCATAAAAAACAACAATGAAAAAAATAACTTTCCTCAGAAAGGCATAGAGGCATGTGAGATAAAAACAAGAATAGGTGTCCAGCAAACAATAGATTGATAGCAAGTGTAATTTATAATTGCAGAGCACACATTCTGTGTGCACAAAAATTGCTCTATGTAAACTGAACTGAAAAATATCAAGACGTGCATTATCTGTACTAAATCTATTCTCTATCTAGTCTCACTATTTAGTATACAAATATTGCCTCACACGTCCTTTCTTTGACGAGAAAAAAAAAAAGCTATGAAAATAAATCTTCTTCGCCAGAGACATATTAACCATAGCAACCTCAGCCACAACACACGAATTTAGGGGTGTACCTAGGGTAGGTGATTGAGTGGCGCGAAATCTTTTTCGAACTAGGCCCAAACGAGAACCTAAAAATCGTTTTTCCGATACGCAGAAATCGATTTATGATATGGAGAATTGTGTGTGTAAACTCGAAAGCAGACATCTTTTTAACATGTCACCACAAAAGAGGAGGGTAGGAAAAACACCTGTTAAGTCACGCTCACCCCTCTCAAACCACTGACTTTCGATTATTTATTTATTATTTTCCCTATTCCATTCATTTTCTTACAAACGTTATATTTTTTACAAATGGGGTTATGATAGGAGATATAAGTGGGCATTATGGTCCCTAAATCTGTTTTGAATAAGATCACCATGTTACTCAGGATTTGATAAATCTGTTGTATAAAGAAAAAAAAAATTAATAATACGGTATATAATTTTTTTTCCCAAAATTCAATTGTATCATAGTATTTACGAAGATTTTTTTATCATTCTAAGTAGCAATTTTAAAATCATTTCAATTGCTATATTGCGTTTTTTGAACAAATTAAATCTTTTTTTGTATATTGGAAAACCTATAACAAAATTTTCATTTTTACATAGTGGGGTTTTTATAATACGATTTAAAAATACATATGGATAAGCTAATATTCTATTGAAACTTTCTGGTAGTCACGCTTTTCATAATATCAAATATATATGTTGTTGTTGGCTTCATTAGAATTCAATCCATACAAATTTGGCCACTTAACGTAGATACAAAAGAACATAAATCAAAATTACGAAGGAAAAAACTAGACATACTTAATAAAAACGGCCATCAGGTCTTAAAAACAATTGAAAACAAGTTAAATGTTCTAAGAATAAAAGTTTAAAAAGCTTTAAGGACCACAATAAAAGTAATGGATCAGGGACATATTTTCTCTAGCCTTCCAGCAAAGGTACACAAACTTTCCAGCCTTCATGTTGGAATTTAGTGTACTCCAGGGCAAACAAGTAGATGGACCTTTTCATTCTTCTGCCATTATCATAAAAAGCATATATCAGAGTTCACAGCCTCTATTTTTTAGTTTATGTTCTGCCAGGCAGTCATCTCCAGTTCTGAATCTAAAACTGGCAATAGCCTACCTTGTCTCCCAACTAGACCCTTGGTGTTCAGACTAATTTAATAATATTACGTGACAATTCATTTGCCCTGTATAATTCTCCTAAAAGAGTTAAGAGAAGTTACATTTTCAGTAACTTATTTGTGTCATTTTTTTTCCAGAAGATCTACTCTTTCGTTTCTACCATTCTGTGTGATGGAATCCATTGAAAATGATGTATTTCAACATTTTCATTAAGGAATTTGATATCTTATTTTGAATGGTTTTTCTGGGATATTTGCCTAGAATTGCCAGAACATCAACACCCCTGGCCTTCCAGTAAATTTAGCGCCAGACTGACCAAATCACCATCATGTTGGAACTTAGTTCGGATGACCACAGTCATTTTTCCGGGCAAAAGCTAATAGATGGACCTTTATTCATCACCACCCAGAACTTGTGACTTAAGGTAAAAGCATAACGTTACCTCCCATATCTATTTTTAGCCAGATGTTCTGCCAAGCAGTTGTCTCCAGTTCAGAATAATCTAAAATACAATAGCCTTTTGAAATTTTTTGTCATCCCCGATTGTCTCCCTACTAGATCTTTGGTGTTAGATAATAATTCAATAATATACGATGACATATAATTATATGTATAATTCTCCTAAAAGAGTCAAGAGGGAAGGACACTTTGTCCAGTAATTTCTTGTGTTCCTTTTTTTTTTTCCAGAAGATCTATCATTTCGTTTCAATAATTTCCAACATGTGATGGAAAAACCATTGAAAAAAATGTATTTACCATTTTCATTAAACAGAATTTGATATCTTATTTTATAATGGTTTTTTTGTGCTTTGATATTTGCCCCTAGGATTGCCAGAACATCAATATCCCCTCTCTACATGAATCTTTTAATTTTTGAAATTTAGCGCTAGACAGACCACCAGCATTCCACGTAGTATAAGGAATTTAAAGTTCGGATGACACAAGCTATTTTTAATCCGGGGCAAACAGCTATTAGCCTCTAGTCGTTACTTGATTTAAAAATTTGGAAGACACGTGTGACTTAAAGTTGTCTTCCAGACCTTGAGCGTAACATTACCTTCCATATAGATTATTCTTAGTATTTTGTAGTTGTGAAAATAATCTTTTAAAATGTATAATCTGAAATTGGAAATCAAAAACAAATTTTAGAAAACTGTTGTCTTATAAAGTAAAAACTTTCTATTTTTTATTGAAATGGGACAATTATTAGAACATTTTAACTTCACGGCATACTTGTGAGGTATTCTGTTAAAAAAACATCCTATACTTGGTAGTAAGAATTTTGTCCAACAAATAAAATAATAATATGCATTTAACATTATTAGTAAGTTTCCTTATAGCTTTAAACCATCATACGTTTTCATATACTTATATATTTCTAAAACTGTCGTAAAAATTAAATAATTTAAAATGGATACATTATAATAATAAATATTAAGTCATTAAAAATGATTAATTAACTATAAATTGATAAATAGAAGGAAATAAAAAAAAATAAATTTTATTTTAAAGCATATGTTTGTGAATGCATTAACATCTATTTGAGTAAATTATTTTGATTTATCAATTCAACTGCAGCATTTTTCCCACTGGAAGGTTGTGACATTTATTTCCAGTAGGGAGGAATGTATATTCTTTAACAATTACATAATAACAACCTATCACTCAAATT
Source organism: Caerostris extrusa (assembly GCA_021605095.1). Lineage (NCBI taxonomy): Eukaryota > Metazoa > Arthropoda > Arachnida > Araneae > Araneidae > Caerostris > Caerostris extrusa. The sequence continues at coordinate 37,919 of BPLR01016001.1, read as the reverse complement.
TGGCAGCAGATATTATAGGCAGTGCTTTGTACTAATAAGAACAACTTGTCACTCAAATCTGAGACCAGTAGTTATATGTCATAGGCAATTTTTTATGTAAATTTTGTACTACACTGAGAAAACATTATGACCTGTCACATTTTGCAATGAACTCGCCTGGATGACATGGAAGGCACGTGATCAGGTGGATAATGACATTGAATATATCTTATTAATTCATGCCAAGGCGGGTTTTTGTGTTGCGCGCCAAAGGTAAACTCGTTATTGACAGGTGGTCATAACGTTTTGGCTCTTGATATGTATATAATGCTTGAAAATAAAAATTAAAGTGTTCCCATGCACCTGAAAGTGGCCCTCTTCTTGAAACCGTTATAAGTCTAGTATGGGCCAAGACATTACATGAAGTTTGAAATCGAAAGTTGGTGATAATCTTTTGGAAATTAAGAAAGAAATCACGATTACTTAAACATCCTAAAGAAGCACGTCTGAAGTTTGCAAATAATCTGAGGTCCTAGAACTTTATATGAAAAAAATGACACTTTCAGACAAGGACAAATTAAACTTAAACAATACGGAAGTAACTGACATGATTTAAAGCAAGAATTTCGTGAGTTCCTCAGTAAATAGAAGTGGTTTCCGCTATGTTTCCATATTGTCTCATATGCAAGAAAATGAAATCTGGAAACAGTTGATGCTTTAACATGAGATAATTATTGCGGTAAGTAAACGTTATTCCCTAAGATGATAAATTGAAATGATGCATATAGTTAACAGTCCTGTTTTTACATGCTGCTTTTGAAGAAAACCTGCAAAATTATTACGCTTGAAACACTCTGCAACAATCACCAGTAGAACTACTTGTTTCTCAAAATAGTAGTTCAAAGGTATGCTACCACGGCAAATCGTATTCATTCCCTATAATACTTTGGCTAATGGACAACAAAAACAACATTTGCTATCAACAGCATTTAACGATAAACATTGTTAATACCAAAAAAATGTAAAATAAAACCTGCTCTATTTAACTCCTATAACAAATATAATTTTATCTCTAATTAAGTAACCAAATTAGGGTTTATTCCAAAGTTAATCGAATCACCTACAGAGATTAATGTAAATGAAATAAAATTACTAAATATTTAATTTTTTTTTTTTGTCTACATCTCTAAGTTTCCTTATTTTTCATGTTCCCCGAAAACAAATGCGGCAACCCTCCCGTGCGAATCGTATGTATATCACGTATCAGTGTTCCCCCAGTAGGCTGATGATGTTACAATTCACATCTGCATCCTCCTCCATTTGAATACCACCTCGCCAGGAAAATCGGGCCTTTCTTATGTAAAGTGAAAAAGATCGTGCCAGCAGATTCTCTGCAGTAGAGCACCCCTTTCGATCCCCCCCACCCGCCCCCTGTCTGTCTTATACCGATGCAAATCCGTGGGATGTGAGACGAATATCTGAGCTGGGAACAGAGTTGACATTCTTTCCCTGATTCTTGCTCTTCAGCCGAGAGGATCATTCTGCAAGAAAATGAAAAATGGGACGGAAGAAGAGTTTTCCAGAATCATTGTGAAGAGTAAAAGGTTAGACTGGTAGAAATGAATCAACCGGTTGAAAACCTTAACAGGGGAATTAATTATTTTTTACATCGTAACACATTTGAAAAACAAAACCCCAAAAGCACATGTTATTTTTGAATGGTGGCACTTTGATCTGAAATAATTTACCACTTGAACAGCAGATATGTAGCAGTCAACGTTATTCAAACGTTAGATTCAACGTTATCCAAGGTGTATCATGAAGACCTGCTACACTGTATACTCAATCAAGAAAGTGCTAATGAAGAATTTTCAAAATCATTATGAATAGTAAAAGGTTTTACCATTAGAAATGGATCAACAGATTGAAAATCTTAGCAGGTGAATTAATTTTTTTTTACATTTAAACAAATTTGGGAAAAAAAAAAATGCGTTGACACTTGAAAAATAAAGTTGACACATTTGAAAAAAAAAATTTCAACACATTTGAAATTTGAAATGTGTAACGTATGAAACATTGACACACATTTGAAAAAAACCCTCAAAAACACAATGTTACTTTTGAATGCAGGATACTTTGAGCTTAAATAAATTATCACTAAAATAGCAGATATGTAGTAGATTGAACGTTATCCAATATGCATTAGGAAGGCATGCTACACTGTATACTCAATCTGCCATTAAGACTTTGAGAAAATACCGTTAGGAATAAAGAGTATTACCCTCAAATATCCTCCCCTCCTCCTTTAGACCCAATGGTAGGACTTTCTGATTCACAGATTTTCATTTTCACCCCTGATACGAACAAGGAAGCTCTTTACTTGGCTTCATCCGTATGATTTCGTCTCATACTCCGGTATTTCGTTAATCCATTGCATTATCCACCAGACTTAGTCTATAGAGCGGCCTGATGGCCAATTGGCTAGCGCTGTGGCCTTTGGTACCTCAGGCTTTAAGTTGGAATCTTGGCGGTGCCATTGATTTTTTTTTTTAATGGTTTCGGAATCCACGTTAAACTGTAGGTTCTGGTCTCATTAGCCTAAAGTGCTTCACAAAATGACAGTAGAGCGACAAACCAAATCAAATCAGTCTATAGAATAAATGATCATAATAACAAAAATTATTAAAATAAGTAATCCAATTTTTTTTTTTTTCCTCGTAAAGTGTTTAATTTTTCATTCGTATTTTAAAAATTAAGAAATAGTTGCGATAAAATATTTTTTAACTAATAAAAATAATAACTTTTAATAATAAAAGTGTTTTTCAAACTATCAATTCAAGAAAAACTGCTTCCATTAAAATTAGTACGATATTCACATGCAAAAACTATTTAAATGTGAATATCAAACTATCAATTCAAGAAAAACTGCTTCCATTAAAATTAGTACGATATTCACATGCAAAAACTATTTAAATGTGAAATAAATTATGTTTTGCGTGGTTATATGCTGAAAATAAATACAATAAAAAAACAGCAATTTTCTTTCTCTCAATTCGTTGCATTTTCATTGCAATTGAAAAAAGAATTCTAATTGACTATTTATTTATTTTTTTCAAATTTGGCATGTTTACTATTTAAACATATTTTAACAATGCTTCAGTTAGTTTATAAATCTTCAACCTTATATTGAAAGAGAATAAATTGAATTAACCCGATATTTGGAGATATTTTACAGAAACTTTTTAAATACCGCTAGTGAAAGATTGATTAATTTAGAATTATTATAGGTATTAATTTTAGGGTCTGATGGCAGAGTGACCACTGGAACTTGGTGCCACAGGTTTCGGGTTTGAGTCCCGACCGTACCATGGATGTTTTTAGTGGTTTGAATCCTCTTTAAACCGTAGGTCTTGATCTAATATGATAGTAGAGCGTTGTCTTGAGATTTAGTCAGTCTTTAGACCTCGTGGTTCCTCGCTAAAGGGAAGTTGCATTTTGCCTTTAGCCATGGACCTTGCCGCCTGAGATGAGGTCTATTGGACTTGGTGTAGGCTTTCCTGCGCCAGGGGGATTAGTAACAACAACAGAATTATTGGTTTTTAGGTATATGTTAATTCTAATTTTTTATTAGTGTAGCGAAAGTTCTATTAAAAATATAGTTATAAAACATAAAACAAAAATATATATTTCATGTATCTAACACACAATTGGTTTTTTTCAAGCAATATCAAATTTCATTTCAACTAGTTTTACTCTTATACTTACATTCCTTTTATAAATATATAAATAAATTAGATAGTGGAAATAAATTTATTCAAAAAATTTTATTAAAGCAGAATAAGTCTTTACTTTATATTTTCAAAATATAATAGAAATAGTGTTAAGATAATATATATTTCCAAAATATAATAGAATAGTGTTTGTATTTTTAATTTATTTTCAATCTAGATGTTTTTAGTCAAAATATTACAACTCACAAAGATAGACAACTAAGAATCTTTCTTAAAACTATAAACATAAATTACTGACAGCAAGTTCTAATGGATTCTACACGATCACTACCCATAAAACTTGCGCACTATCTCGAAGAACATGTACTATTGCCTATTTTTTTTCCCTGCGAGAAAATATCAAGTAGGGCCATATTCAAATGATGCCAATATATATCTGTCGCCAAATCGGTCGTTTGAAAGGCCGCCAAAGCGATCCCATCTGCTGCCAATGGGAGCCAATCCATTATTCATGATCTAGAAAAAGAACCTCCGCTATGAATTTGGATTTCCCTATGGGATTTCCGTAGGGGATTTTTCATTATTTTGGGTAGATATTGAAACCCAATTGTTCCTCTATTGAGGGGTGGCCATGGAGTGAACATCAGATGAAATAACGCGTATTATGACCAAAAAAAAAAAGGTGGAATAAGTTTAGTGGATTGGGAGAGGACGTATTAAGGGAAAAAAGGTAGGGAAAAAAAGGCATGGTTTTCATGTGCAATGACTTTTTGAAGTCTTCATGGCTTTTATTATGCGTTCTAAGATAGTAGGGAATTTGCATTTTTATGCCCTTCTAAGAACATGCCGGAGTGCTTTGAATTTTGGGCGAGGGTGTTGTTACTTATGCGGACCCATACCTTGGAGTTATGACCAATGCGGTGGTAATTTGCGTTGGAAAGGAATGTGTTATACAATCTAATGTCCCTCGCAAATGTATGTTGATCTTAAGGGTCCTATATGTTCCTAAAGAGTAAGGTATCGTAAGAATAGCGTTATAATAATACGAAAATACTGCAAATATTCATCCAAAGATGTACATGGTAAAATATGAACCGATAAATAAAATGGATATCTCCCCTGAATAAATATTTGTTTTACAAACATAAATAAAATATTTTATTAAATTTAAAGTTAACTTATCTAAATTACATAAAAATAAATCTTCGTTTGAATATTTGTGTTAAATTTGAATAGTTAACATTTTAAGGACTGAATATCCGCGTAGAATATTATTATATATTGTATAACAATTGGTCTATTATTTTATCTACACAAATAATGAAGCATTCTTCAAAAGTCCCGAAAAAGAGATCGTGTGCTAAATTATAACACCGAATTGTTTAATAAGAATGTTGTTTGAAAATAATAAATACTGATTTTTAAAATCGCTTTAACTTATATATACTTTACTTTAATTTATTTTTGAAAGAATAATACAATATAATTTTAACAATAATTAAATTTTCTATTCAGTGGTTGATGAAAATTTTGTAAAATGTAAAATGCATTTCAAAATTTAAAAAGAATTTATAAACTGAAATTACATTTTATTTGCTAAAAATAAGTCTACTAATTGCTACTATAATTAAGGAATATGATGTTAATACATTACTCGTAACTGTAAAAAGTTGAAGATAACTAGTTTCTGAATACAAATTTCATATGAAGGGATAATTATACCCTGAATGCATTATACATTCATTGAAGAATTACTTAATTGAATTGAAAAGAACAATAACCATTCGGTAAAACCAGCTACATCCACCAGAGTAATATATCCATATATCCTCCTCCAAAACCTATATATTTGTGTGTGGGGGAAGCAAGCCTGGAAGCTATTACAGAGGGCAGTCAAAGGGTATGTGGATTTATTCAACAATTAATAAAAATCAAGATTTACTTTTAATTCATTAGTATGTTTGATGAATTAAAGATTTAAAGTGATATAGTTCATCTTCAGGAGGCGACAAGAGAGTGAAGAGTACTAAGTCCAATAACTGCAAAAGTTTTAGATATTTTGTAATCGGAACCAGTAGTTATTGAAAAAAAATAATCAAAATGTTTTTGTTTATGAATTGCAGAGTCTAATAAATGAAAAAAAAAAGTGATAAAGTCCAGGAGAAAAAATTGTTAAGTCAGCGATTAATTATAGAAAGTGAAAAAGTAATTTTTATGAGAAAATTTAAGACTGCAAGGTTAATAGGAATAAGTACCATAACGTGAATTAATTAATTGTTACACACAGATATCTATATGATTGGGACAAACATTAACAACTTACTTTTGGCTGCTATAGATGCCAACTGCTCAAACTTTTTTATTAGGCTAACTATATAAAAATGCTTTTACCGAAATTGTTTGAATCTCTAATCGTCCCTAATAAAGGATTTGACATTTTAGATACTAAAAGACTAAAAAAAAAAAGGGAGATATATAAAAAAATATCGAAACAGAATTTTTTTTGGAAATTTCATTATAGGAAACTTGAACAGCTTGCCAAAATAACGTTATTAGTGAAGTTATATTATAGTGTCTATTAGCTGTACAAATTAAGGCTTAATTGTCGTTATTGAATTACTGATATTTTAAACCCTGTGTTAAGTGTTTTAAACCATGTGTAAGTTTTAACCATGTGTAAAAATCTTTCCATCTATACAGAAAATATACAGATACAGAATACAGAAGATATATAGATATATACAGATACTTCTTCATTGACACAACAGCTTTATAGTGGGCCAAGACAGCCTGGCTATCAGATTTCAAGACAGGGGGATGTTTTTCTTTCCGCTGGGTAGTTGTTAGCGATTTGTTCGGCACTCAACAGTCATATTAGACAGGGACCTGATGTGTAAAGTGGATTCCAAAGCATTAAAAACATCCACAGCCTCGCCGGGACCCGAATTGGAAATCTGTGGCGCCAGAGCATATATAGTGGGTCTTATGGCCTAGAGTCAGTCGGCCATCAGGCCCACTATATATTTATAATGAAGCAGGCAAATAAAGGAGGTTTAAAGAGGTTAGTTTAAAAGAACCAAACTAAAGATAATTTGCTGTGAGAAATAAAATAATTTCATTTAGCTTTATTAATCAGAATAAAAGCACGAGAAGAAATGTTTTATACAATTATACATTTAAGGATGTGTGTAAAGTTAATTATGCAAAATTCACAAAGATTTCTTTTCTTACATTGTTTCAAGAGTGCTTTTAAGTTTGCTTTTATCCCTTTCCATCACTTGAAATAAATCCTTAATGAATCCGTAGCATTTAGTTAATTTACGCTCTGTAAATCTGGTTTCTCCTTCTGAACATTATTCCAGTTGAAAAATCATCTTCTAGGGAAACATTACAAATTTCCTTCCTTCTCTAATGCGTGTTGTTTATATATTTTAAAAATTTATATAATTAATGCTGTAGGCTAAGCGGCATATAGTTAGGCAGATTTCATTGAAGAAAATTTACTTATTTAAATGAATTTTAGTTACATCTAAGTAATTATTATTTTCAAAGTAGTGTGCTTTTCTATTTTTTCAATCAAAGTTTAAATGTGTGCTTTTATATTTTCTGTGAATTCGTTTTTCACTGCATGAGTTTTATTTCTGTAAGAAAATTGTCGTCTTGGAAATCATAAGGAATCATTATGTATTTTTTGGTTATTTATTTTATTACATATTGAATTTTGATTCTATTGAATTTTCTTATGCATTTAATTAGTGTTTAATTTAATTAATAATTAGTTCAATGTTGCAAATATTTTCAGAAACATGAAATATATTTGTTAATTACCTTCCTTTAATTATTTTTAAGGAAAATGTAAATCAAATTCTATTAAAAATACTCAATTAAAAATCAAAATTTATGTTATGTTATACGGTAATCTATTAAAATATTTAAGTTTCCACGACGTATGCAAAATAAATACATATAGTATTTGTAAATTTGAAAATTATTTTAAATGAAATGAAATAAATATTATTTCTTACAGGGCGATAATAAGAATAAAACTATTCGACAGTTTCGTATAACAAATGAAATAAAATTTTATTATAAATGTTTTTTTAAATGTTTAGCAATTTATTTATTTAGTACACAATTTAACCATTTCAAATATTTATGTTATTTTTAGATCATGCTAGTGAATGTTGTTTTTCAAAACGTTTTTATTTTTGAATGAAATGTCATATATTTATTAATTTGAAAATCAGAAATTCTTTTTCTTCTTATGTAATTCTATTTTCCTTCTCAAAAATTAAAATTTTCTAAACACTTTAGCTTTATATAAAGAGTTCTTTTAAGTGATGAGCCCAATTCCAGTCCATTTATTTTGTTCGTGCAATGTTCAGATCATTTTAGTGAGAATTATTTTCTAACTTTTATGTTTATCTTTTATCAAATTTTTTTATTTGTTTATTGAGTTAAATATTTCACTTTTCATTTTTGTACTGCTTAATATTTTTTATACTTCTTCAAATATATACTGCCCTGTCATTTTATTGCTATAAAAGCTTCCATAAATTATATGTCACGATTTAATATCTTCCAAAACACCAGCTAAAATATAAATGAGGTATAATATTTTAATAACAGAGTCAGTTTGACAGTTTAAGATTTTTTAATATTATAATAAATTTTTGCTAGTTGTCTACCTGTTTAGCATCAGATAGGAAAGAAATGTTTTTCTTTGGCATTACAGGTTTAAAAAAAGGGTTGTTTGTTTCATACATAAAGTGTTACGAATGAGTTAATTTTTATATATTTGTTCACTATTTATGCACTGATCTCCTTTGTTAAACGTGTATTTTTTATTACATTTATAACAATTTAATCTTTGTTTCCTTTATTTTTATTACATTTATTACACCTGAAATGCAGAAAACTATTGGCAGGGAATGGATTATTTTTTTGTTGTTAAAAAAAGTTAAAAGAAAAAAAAACAAAGCTTAATACATCGCATTAATAAAATAATATATTAAGCAATTAAATAAGTATTCTTTAAGTATTTTTCTCACGTGATATTAAGATGGATATAATTATTTGGGAATAATCTGCCAAATACATTATTCTCATATTAGTAACTTGGCTTTCCCACAAAGCATTTCACCTATATCCAGATAAAGCCATCACTGTAGAAAGGAAAGATGTATCATTTGCCTAACATGCAACCGCTTTCTTTGAGAGAGCAGCTCTTCCAGGTAATTGGCGCAACAAATGATGCGCCCCACCGAGAGCGGATCACATCCACCAGGAAATGAAAACAGAGATCGCAACCACTTCTCTGAATCATCCCCAGGTCCCTCAGGTAACGACCTTCCGCCCCCCCGGTCACTTCCGACTGCCGCTTCTCCCTCCGCATTTCTACGCGCGGCTTCCGATTTACCACCATTCCATGAAAACATAATTATATCTATCACCGGACATCTCCCTTGATAATCTATCGCGTAAAAAATCAAACACTTTTCATGAAAGCATCATTTCTGAGCACCTTTAGGCATATATATTTCGATTATGCATTTCGATTTTATATTGTACCTTTAGGCATGTATATTCGATTGTATCTTTCATCACATACTCGTAAATACATTATAGAGTAATTAACATTCAATACTACACCATTCCATTCCACCATAGTTTTTAAGAGGGTTTTGTTATTGAATACAGTTAAAGTATATTGAACTAAAAAGTTCGAAAATTAAATGAACAGTACAAATTATGCGGTCAGGAATCATCAATTTTCTTAAGAAAATATTTGTATTGCATGATCCAAAAGTGAATGTACTTATGAATTCCCTAATACATTATTAATAAATGAAAAATACGTGCCTGTAACTACGAGTGAACATTTTTCAGTTCTTGTTCTACAAATAGTGCTACATGTCCAACCAGTTGAATCAACTTTAATTCCACTAAAGTGCGTTTAAAACAGACATTCGTTACGTAGATGTAATTAAAGAAAAGTAATTTTAACGGAGAACATTGTTTAAAGATTTTAGCTTTTGCTGTGGTGCGCATTGAATTCAAAACAAAATTCCTTCTTCATTGGCCCAACAGCCCCATGGTGGGCCAAGGCCATCTACCTACTGACAGATTTCGAGACAAGAGATTTTCTTTTTACGGGGTAGAGTAGTCAACCCAACGCTCTGCAGTCATAAGATCGTGACCTACGGTTTAAAGTGGATTCCGAACCACTACAAACATCTATACCACCGTCGGGACTCGAACCTTGTGGCACCGAGAACCAGAGCGCTAGTCACTCGACCATAATGCCCTAAAACAAATTTTATATAAAAAATAATAAGCCAATTAAAGCGATGAAAATTAAAAAAAAATTTTCTTGAAATTTAAAGAAGTTTACAAGAAATGGATTTGTAATGGACAGGCGTTCAAAGTGGTATGACAAAAAGGGAAGATGGGATTGTAGAAAACCTCAAAAAAACCATATCTAAACCACCAAGTTTTTCTTGAGAAGTTATTTAAAACAACGTGTATTAGCAAATAATCTTTCCAAAATTGAAGCATTTTGAGATAATATATTATTTGGAATTAGTGCTATTCCACAAGGCCTGCTACAAAGTAGTCTGACAATATGTCACTGGGTTAATTTATACAAACAGAAGATTGATTCACTGAGCATTTACTATGATTTCGTTTGCATGCCACACATGGAACCATACAAATATGTAATATGTGAGTTATTATGAGTTAGTCAATTCATGAGTGTAACAATTTTTTGGTCACGCTAAATAAATAAATAAATTTCTTTGATATTGAATTTATCAGAGCATGTATATTATAAGACTGCGACGATACTTCAATTTCTACGAAAAGTCTCGTAACTCGCCATTTTATTTAAACTTTTCATCAAATGTTTTCAGAAATGCACTATCAAAAATGTAACAATCAGTTCTGCACCATCGTTTAGCAGTCTTGTTTAGTCATCGTTAACAACTCTTAGTGAAGCCTATACTGTTGTCCATATTAAGTGCATATATTATGGAGAATTAACATTCAATACTGGACCATTCTTAACTAGTTTCATTTAATCTTTCATCAAGTGAGTTCAGAAATGCATTATCGAGAATGTGACATTCAGTACTGCACTATCGTTCAGCTGTCTTGTTAAATCATTATTAACAATAAAAGACTACACTATTTCGTCGATATTTAAGTGCATACAATAATGTACCACCCCTCATCTGTTTTATTTAATCTTTTCATTAAATGTGTTCAGAAATACATTATTAAGAATGGGACATTCAGTACTGCACTCAAAATTATCTCTCGTTATTATTTCAAGAAAACACAAATTTTAACATACATAAGCTAAATTGCGATTCAAATATTAGATGAACTAAAAAAATATTAGCATTAGCTTAAAATTTGCAATAAATAATATTTCATTTTTATTATTTTAAATTTTGAAAGACTTTAATCACTTATAAATAAAACAGCAGTCTTATAATAAAGTTGAAATTAAGTTTTTTGCTTTTAAATAAAATTTTTAATTAATTTAGTTTTCCACAAATGTGAAACTTTCAAAGATATATTTATTATTTATGCTTCTATTTATGGTATTTATGCTTCTTTATTTATGCTTTTTGATTGTTTGTTAGATTATTTTGTTTTTAAAAATTTATTTAAAATTTTCGTTTAAGATGTTTATTTTTATATTAAATATTTAAAGGAAATTATTATTTGTAGTAAAATTCAGTATATTATTTCAAAACGTCAATATTAATAATTTAAAAGTTTTTCTATAAGAAAAATTATCGGTAAGATATATTTCTAATTATATCACAAAAAAGTTTTGGAATTTATTTATTATTTTTTATCTTTTTTAAAATTTATTTTATTTTATTTTATTTATTTATTTTTTGTAAAATAACTGGATATACTAGTTAAATATGTCTACAATACATATTTGTACACTGGTGTGCAAAACTTAAGCAACAGGTGGGTTTTTTGCCATAACTCCACGAGAAATCATCTGAGAGACATGACATTCAGAAATGAGGGAGAGTATTATGTGCCTAAAGGATGACGAAAGCATCGGCGCTGAAAAAGGAATACAATGCATACGGTATGGAATCAAACAAAAACAAGCTTTATTGAACGCATAGTATCGTGATTTATGATTGTCTATCCAAGAGGAAGAACAACAAGCAGATGTTCCTTAATATGGGATATGCCCTCCCCCTCACTGCAATGGTTGCTTCGCACCGTCTCCGCATACTCAGAACCAGCTGGTGCAACATTTCTTGCGGTAGCAGTGCCCATTCCTCAATCAGCATCTGTTTGAGTTATTGGGTGTTCTCCGGAGGATGTAAGCGTGCTGCAATGTGTCTCTCCAAAGCATCCCACACATGTTCGATGCGATTTAAATCTGGGGAGTACGCTGGCCAATCCATTCGAGTGATATCTTCACTTTCCAGTAGCTCCTCAACAGCAAGAGTCCGATGTGGCAGTGCATTGTCATCCATAAAAATGAAGTCTGGGCCAATGGTACCTCGGAATAGACGCATATGGGGAAGGAGTACCTCCTCACAATAGCGATCCCCGGTTACAGACCCTCTGTCAAAAACGTGGAATTCAGTTCACCCGTTCAGCAAAATGCCTCCCCAGACAAGAACTCTAGAACCACCATTACGGTGTCTTTCCTTGAGGTTACTGGGATAAAACGGGTCCCGACTCTCTCCAAATCAAAACGAGTCGAGAATCGCTTCTGGTACAGAACCGACTCTCATCCGTAAAGAGGGCACGACTCCATTGATCAGTTGTCCAGTTTTTGTGCTCTCTGCACCACTGTAAACGGTGGCATCGGTGGCCAACTTTCAACGGGAGGCAGCGTTCAGGGCGGCGGGCGAATAAGCCCACTTTGTGAAGGCGTCTGGCCACAGTAAACCGCGACACTTGTCGCCCCGTTGCTGTACAGAGTTGCTGAGCAATGGCGCTTGCTGACTGCTGTCGGGCTCTTTTAGCCTGCAGGACGATATATCGGTCATCCCCTGCAGTTGTCTTCAACAATGTCTTCCTCGGGCGGCCACCACCAACCTTTCTAACAGCTATACCTGTGGTTTGGAACGCTTTCCAAGCGCGCGAAACGACACTTTTGTTGATTCCGAACTCTGCAGCTACGCTGGTGACAGTATGCCCTTCTCCAGCTTTTCGATCATTCTTCCACGTGTGAAGTCGTCCAGGTGATTTCTTCTAGCCATGTTTTACGAACTGACTCACTGGCACTTGCAGCGAATATGTTGAATTGCGTCTCCGTCCTTCCTTTTATTCTACTGTTGAGATGCGCGCGCCAACATCACGCGTTTTGCGTACGCTCACGTCGCCTCTGACGTTTCGTTCCTGATATTTGCATACGCATGACGTTTCTACTGACTTACGTGTTCATTGTACTGGTCTCCAGACCTTCTTTTCTGCAATTTCATGGCTATCTGCTAAATTTTTACATTGTTGCTTAAGTTTTGCACACCAGTGTATGCAAAGAGTGTATGCATCATCTTCAAAAGAGAAATAAAAAGACATTAAAATACCAAAAAAGAATCTTTCTTAATTTTTTAGATTCATTATTTTAATATTATCGTTGCAATTTATTTTGGAATAAAATATAAAATTACAAATATATTTTAGAATTACAAAAGCATTTCACGTGATATATTTTTTTTATATTTCTGAATTCTATTTTGAGAAATTTTTAACTACGAATTTTATTATGAGCTGTATACATAAAAATTTCAATTATTTATTTAATAATAAGGCATAATAATGATAATCATATTAATGATTTTATTTAAATTTTAATTTTTAAACCGATTGTTAAATGAAAATAAATCAATTGAGACAGGATTTATTAAAATCGATTCTCAATAAAAAAAGTAAATACTGTAAAATACTGTACCTTTGAGGAAGTCGTCAATCTTGCAACCCGGAATATTTCGCCAATTTCTTTTCTTTAGGTTATAATACTCTAAAGGAATTCTTAACTTCTTCTTTTGCCGAACAACATAATGACTATTAATTTCAACCTTCGCAGAATTTTTTAGTTACAGAAAATAAAGAACATAAATATATATTCTTTTAAATAAGTATTCCGATAAATTATTGAATATTCTGATATGTTCTTATAATGTATGTTTACAGTATAAGATACAGAAAATAAACATTTTTTTCTGATGCTGTCAATCGAAAATACGAAACAAACAAGGAAAACGATTTTTTAATTTGTCAATAACTTATATTTGATTAATAAATAATTATGTTCTTTTTAATATTGGTGAAATAATTAAGGTTTTACAACAGCCATTATTTGAATTTGCGCAAAAAAAATTTATTTTTTATTTTTAGAACGTTAGTTCGCGGCTAAACGTCGATCGAATGTTTTTTTTTAATTCTGTTGACTTAGTTAAGGCTTGGTGGCAACCATTATTTGAATTCGCGCGTAAAAATATAACTTTTTAATTTTAGAATGTTAGTTTATAGAAGAAAAACGCCGTTTTAACGTGTTAAATTTTTCTGTGGTTTTCTGATGTTGTTCTTTTTTTTTTTTTTTTTTTTTTCATTCATTTCATACGGACAGGTCTTAGTAAGGCAATAAAAAGATCATTTTTGCCTCCAACAAAGGATATATCAGAATAAAATGTAAGTTATTCTTTGGTTACTTTTTATTTTAAATAGTTTTGTTTCATCATTCGAAGTCGGCATCGTAAACAACATGAAATATTTTTTGACATAATAGAAAAAAATTGGCGCATTAGCAAATAATTTTGGCGTAATTTTATCATAACAGCGATTATTATCTTTGTCTAAATGATACATTTATGTGAGTTAGCAAAACATAATTCCATACGATAATTTGGCGATAAAGCGATTAAATTTGGCGTAAAAGCAATTTAGGATTAAAATTTTGGCAAAATAAAGATATATTTTGGCGTTAAAGCTGCAATATGTGGTCTAAAAAAGAAAACATTAAAATTTTGTCATAATAGTGGTAAAACTTTGGCGTTAAAGCGATATAAATTGTCTTAAAGGCAATTTTGAGATTATCTTTTGGCATAATAGTGCTAAATTTCAGCGTAAAGTGGAAAACATTTTGTACAAAAAGTATTCCAGAAATAAAATTTTTTAGTGATAAAAAATTTGGCTATAAAGCATTAACTTTTTGGCGTAAAAGCACTTCAAGAAACAAATTTCGCTTATCGAAAAATTTGGCTATAAAGCAATAAATGCTGGTGATAAAGCATTTTAAGGATTAAAATTTTGGCAGGATTGTGATAATATTTGGCGTCAAAGCGATAAACTTTGGCTGAAAAGCACTTGACGTAATAGCTGTTTGGCTGCTAATGTTGGCGTAATAGCACTAATTGGAGAGGAATTTTATCGAAATAGCGTTATACGAGGACATCGAACTTCGGCAGCCACTTTGTTTGTTTACTTGGCGATTTGGCATCCCAGTGAAGTATTTTGGAGTAATATCATTTTACCGCGAAAACTACCTGGTCCATTCATTACTATGCTTTCTTGGCAAACCTGGAGATGTATTTGGCACAAAGGGTACAGGATTCTAGATTTTTACCGTTTATTCATATATAAAACATATACTATGTTAAAAATTCAAAATAACTCATTATTTTTAAGAGGGTTTTGTTTATTGAATACAGTTAAAATACAATGAACTAAAAAGCTCGAAAATTAAATAAACAGAATAAATTATGCGGCTATGAATTATAAATGTTTTTTAAAAAAATATTTGTATTTTATGATCCAAAAATGGATGTACCTATGAATTCCCTAATACATTGTTAATAAATGAAACAACACGTGCCTGTACCTACGAGTGAGCATTTTTCAGTTCATGTTCTACAATTAGTGCTGCATTTCCAGCCAGTG
Source organism: Caerostris extrusa (assembly GCA_021605095.1). NCBI lineage: Eukaryota > Metazoa > Arthropoda > Arachnida > Araneae > Araneidae > Caerostris > Caerostris extrusa. Next base: position 22,275 of record BPLR01016001.1, on the reverse strand, counting down.
GAATCAACTTTAATTCCACTAAAGTGCTTTTAAAACAGACATTCATCACGTTAATGTAATTAAAGAAAAGTTATTTTATCGGCGAACATTGTTTCAAAATTTCATCTTTTGCTGTGGTGCGTATTGAATTGAAAACAAAATTTCTTCTTCATTGGCGCAACAGCCCTGGCCAAGGTCATCTGTCTACTGTGAGATTTCGAGACAGAAGATGTTTTCGTTTTACGAGGTAGGATTGTCAGACATATTTCCAATAGTCGTATTAGACCGAGACCTACGGTTTAAAACGGATTCCGAACCACTACAAACAGGCTAGAGTGCCACTATACCATGGCATAGCCTAGGTTTAGGTTTATTCAAAGGTCTCGAAACTTAATCATCTTTAAAAATTTTAAACTAAACTAGTTTTACACCTTCGACGAGGTAACTAATATTTTCAAATATGTTTCCTTAAGACATCAAAGACTAAAATCTGCAAGGCGAATCCTTAACTAGAATCAGTGAGCTTAGTTGAGAAGAGTTCTCTCTCCAAATCCCTTCTCAGAAAATCTCTCTATCAAAACCCAAAAGGAGCCCAAAACCTCACCGACATCTTTTCTGTCACATCAAAACTGTCGTAAACCCCCAGAGATGATTGACACCGCAAATGAAATGCCAAGCGCGCTAAAAATCCCCTCCACACCTTCCTTTATTCTGTGCCGACGCTAATCAAAAGCATCAAACAGATCCCAGGCCCCGCCCTTTCATGCCTCCCTCGTGCGCATGCACATGGACGACGAACCCCGGAAGAGCGACGCAGGGTGTCGGCCAGAGATCGCTCCCGTGTGCCGACAGGCCTCCCACTTCGACCGGCAGACGATAAGCGTGCTGGAAGCAGTCCCCTCTGCGCTCGAATACAATCTGCTGTTGTGAAATCGTTTGGTCCTGTTTGGCAATGTTCATTTTAAATATTGTGTGATTGAAATCGAATGTTCTTTACATGCCTTTGACTGCTTGAAATTTGACAGACGATTTTGGAAAATTTTTTGGAATTCTGAAGCATCAAATTAAATTTTTTAAAAATGAATTTAAAAGCCGGAATGTTTTTCAGAGTTTAAAAGACTGTTAAAAAATTATTCATTCAACAGCTTTGAAGATTTTTCATTTTTCAGGTGAGACATAAAAGTTTTGAAGAACACCTTTATTATTGGTCCCCAAGAATCTAGAAATATTGTCAAAAGATTGATATGATTCAGTTTTTATAATTTTATAAATTACACGTTTTTACTGTTATTTAATATTAGTTTTTATTGAAGTAAAGCAGTATTTTGTTGATATACAAAATATTCGAATTTGAAGTATTGGCCCAGAAATTTTATAAAAATAAAAATTTCAAGTAATTGAATTATTGAATAATTAAAAAGACAAATAATTACAAAAATAAGGAAGATGATTTAAATCAATGATATAACTGTAAAAGATGTAAAAATATAATCAGTGCAACAATATTTAATCTTGGAATAAAATCTCCGAAATATAAGTCAAAAGCTAAATTTCCAGAAAATAAATGGATATTATCTGTATATTTAAGAAACTTTACCAAACCAAAATATTGTTTCCAACAAAAAAAGATTATAAACAACAAAAAATAATCGTCATCTCAATTTTTTTTCAAAAAATGAAAAATTCTTCATCTCTAACCAGTTATGAGAACAATACCTAAATTCAAAACCACAACTGTATTGAACTGTCTACCATACTGATCATTATTTACTTAAACATCAGTAGCTATAATCCTCTAAACTCTACTGCAAAAATTTACTGAAAAGGAATACAAACTCAAAGCATTGAATTCTGATGACTTCATTTGCAATAAAATATGAATTCCATTGGACTTGATGAATACAGGACAGTAATCAGAAGATATAACGAGAAGTGTTAGAAGAAGACAAACATCCGCATGACCAGACCTTCCCCCGCCGGACAAAGTGCGGGGTCAGCTGGAAGGGGAGTGTCGTCTCTCACCCCCTCCACGTGGTCTCATCTTCAGCAGAGAGATGGGCAGTGCTTTCAGGGTAGTCACCCCCAAAGGATGGATAAAGGTGAGTGGATATGTAATAACTTTTTTTAATTTTTCAATGAGAATTTAAACTTTCGCATCAGAGATATTTTTATGGATTCAAAGATCTTATATTTTTAGATAAAAATCTTTAACAAATCCCATTTTACTTGATGCTTTTCTAAAATAAAGCTGATTAGATGACTAAGAGAACATGGTTTCATTGCCATGATAGATTAAGAAATCAAATAATTGCACTTTAAGCAATTCATGCTTTTTATTAGATATTTAATCAATTAAAGCAATTATTAAGCATTTGATTAAATAACTAAGCAAACATGGTTTCATCAACATGATAGTTTAAGAAATCAAATAAAAGGCACTTTTAAGCAATCATGTTTTAATTCATGCTTTTCATTGGATATTTAAGCAATTAAAGCAATTATTAAGCAACTGATTAGATGATTAAGCAGATATGGTTTCATCAACATGATAGATTAAGAAATCAAATAAATGACATTTTAAACAATCATGTTTAGATTCATGATTCCATTAGATATTTAATCAATTAAAGCAATTGATTAAATATCTAAGCGAACAGGGTTTCAGCACTATGAGAGATTAAGAAATCAAATAAATGACACTTTAAGCAATCATGTTTTAATTTGTGCTTTTCATTAATTATTCAGACAATTGTGTTTCAAGCATTCTTGACATATAATGATAATGAAATCAACATACATCTGGAACCTTGATATATAGCGATAAATTAAAATTTGTTTTTGTGTGTTATAAAATATCATCATTGTTTGAAAACCTATTGATTAAAAATATACTTTAACCAAATTTATGAAATTTATATACAAATTAAATTCTACAAATAAAAACTTAGTTTCTCACCAACACTTTTCAAAATTCATCTGAAATCTTGATTCTTAGGTTTTTAATCTTGAATCTTAAGTCCTAATTTTTGAATCTAAGGTATGTGTAACAGTATATCAAGGATCTTAAGAATCCAAACATGAGATCTTAGCATACATAAACCATTTTAAAATGAAAATATTTTCAGTAATAAGTATTTTTAAAATTTTAAATTTAGTTAGCAATATGAATTTATAGAAGTATACACTATTTTGATGGAAAAAAATTTTAAATTTATACACTAGTAAAATTTAGCACAATTTTTTTAATTAGAATCTGTTTATTAGATTTAAAAATTAAAGTATTCTTTAATGTTTTATTGAAATTTGTTTTTATACATTTCTCCACTCTAAATATTTCATTCATTTGAAATTATTTTTTATTATTAAATATAAAAAATTAAATGCCTCTTGAATGTATTGTGAAGAAAGGTAAAATAATTTTTGCAATAAATTTACTTTTAATAAATTTTTCTAAATTCTTTAAAGGGAACAACTAAATCTAACAACTAACACATTCTTGAAAGGCAATAACTAATCAGAAAAATATGTCACAATTCTACAAATTTATAAATTTAATAATTAATAATTAATAATTAATAATGATAATTTTTAACTTAACATTTAATTGTTGAAATCATAATCTTGACATAAATATTAATTAAATTCACCTTATAACAAACAGCAAATAATTTTAAATGATGTTATCATTTAAAATTATTTGCTTTGTTTTTGTTATAAGGTGAATTTAATTAATATTAATAATGATATGTTTTTGTTAATTATTCATAACTATAAATATGAAATACATTAAAATTTTATAAAATTCAACATTTAAGACTTTGAATTTATTTTTTTTTAAATTACTGAATTTAAATTAATTTGAATTCATAATTTTGAAATAATTGACTTTTTTTCTAATATAAATATTAATACAAACTTTCATAAGATATTGAAGCTTGCATTTGAATACAGAATTCTTGATATTGATATTTTATCTGTTGTAAGTAATTTTTTATGTAAAACTTGGTATTCTCAAAATTAAAACTTTGTGTTATTAATACCAATTGAAATTTTTATTCACAAAATAAATTTTTGGCTTCAAAAATATTTTTAATTACGTATTGTCGGCATTTACATCATGTAGCATTTACAATATTTTCTATTTAAAAATATCATATTTGAAACGAAATTTAGGCTTTAATATCATTTTTATTTTGCACAAAATATATATTAGTTTACTGTAAAATTCAATAATAAATAAATTTTTGAAAAACATTATTTAATATGGTGATTTAATTTTATAATTAATACACTTATTCCTAGTTGATATTTTATTTTTCGGCTATTTTAAACCTATTTCAAAATATTGCACATTGCAATTTTTAATGAAAATGTTTTACTAGAAATTAGCGAAACTTCCCAGAGCATGAAAACCCATATTTAAGTTTTATTATCATCATGTTATCATGATACAATTTTATTAACATTATTTAGGTAAATTTCATAATTTTAAAAACCTGATACTATTTTTCCTTGTGAATTCAAAAGCATTATTACAGAAACATGTTATTGTGATTCAATAACAAAACATTAATATAAAAATTTTTAATGCCTGAAAATATTTAAATTTTTTTTATCTGTCGTTTGCATCATGTAATATTTACAATATTTTCTATTTAAAAACATTAAATTTGAAACGAAATTCAGGCTTTAATATCAGTTTATTTTGAACAAAATATATATCAGTTTATTGTAAAATTCCAACAATAAATCCATTTTTTGAAAATAAATTTGATATTGTATTTTAATTTTATAATTAAGTAACTTATTCATAGTTGATATTTTATTTTTTTTAGTTATATTAAACCCATTTCAAAACATTGTGTACTGAAATTTTTAATGATATTATTTTACTACAAATTAGGGAAGCATTGAAAAATATGAAAACATATTCATATATATGACAATATTTTAAGCACTATTATCATAATGTTATCATGATCCCTTTTTATTACTGAAATTAGCAAGCCTTAAATACATGAAAAACATATTCATACACATGATAATATTTTAAGCATTATTATCATCATGTTGTCATGATCCAATTTTATTATCGTTATATAGGTAAATTTTATAATTTTAAAACCTGATGCTAATTCGCCTTGTGATTTCAAAGCATTATTATAAAAATCATATTATTGTGATTCATTAATATAAACCTTCTTAACCTTATCTATACATAATTATTTTAAATCTCAACACACTATATAACTATAATGCTATTTTAATTTTAATTTATGCGTTATTCCTTCAGGATTCCTTATTTTTAACTTTATCGAACTATGAAATATTATTTTGATCCCTATTGCTTCCATCGTGCAGCTGCATTTCATTATTTTGAATCAACATGTCAACTACTACTACTACTATGATTGAACTACTATGTCTTTAATATATTAATTATATTAAACCTTTATCGTCACAATGCTATGTTGTTAAATCATTATAGTACAATAGTTTGAGCTTTACTGCCCAATCGATCTATGTATATTAACTTAATACTTTACTGCTGATATGTTTAATTTTAATTTATGCATCATTTATTCAGGATTCCTTATTTTGAACTTTGTTGAACTCCCCATTTATGAAACATCATTTTGATCCCTATTGCTTCCATCTTGAAAATGTATTTCATTATTTTAAATCTCACTTCATCAACGTGATTTATCCCTTTAAACTATTAGGCCTTCAGTATATGAATTATTTTTAACCTTATCATCCTACTGCTATGCTATTAAATTATTATAGTACAATAATAATTGTACTATAATAATTATTGAGCCTTACTGTTCAATCGATCTATTTATCATTATCTTTACTGCTCACATGATACTGTTAATTTAATTTTATGCATCACTCCTTCACGATTCCTTATTTTGAAATATCCGTTTATGAAACGTTATTTTGATCCCTATTGCTTTCCACTGTTCAGTTGCATTTCATTGTTTTAAATCTCCTTCATCAACATGATTTATCACTTTATACTATTAGGCCTTCAGTATGTGAATTATCTTAAATCTTAACATCATATTGCTATGCTGTTAAATCATTATAGTATACAATAGTTTAAGCCTTTACTGGCCAATCGATCTATGTATCATTATCTTAATACAATACTGTTATGTTTAATTATTTTAAGCCTCACTTTTATTTTCATTTAAGCTTTTGCTGCGATGTGTTAAATTCATATTAAATCGCCATTGTGTTATGATTTAATTATTTAAATTACTATATCTTTAATCATGCCAAAGCTTTCTTTCATCATACTGTTATATTGTATTATTTTAAACTATACCACATCATCCTATTGCTATATTTTATTTATTATATTTATGTTGCATTATTTTAAAACATCAACAATCTATTATAGTACTAGGACTTATTAGTTTAACCGTTAACGTACCATTCTCATCTATTGTTCATTATTTTAAGTGCTACTGATTCCATTATATTGCTATGTTTAATTATTTTAAATTATATTGCAACATACTAATGTTGTGTTTCCTTATGCTAATTTTACACAACCGTTAATGTATTACGATTTATTATTTTAAATTCTATTACATTACTATGCTACTATTATTCATTACTGTGAATTTCCGTTGCATATATAATAAATAATACATGTAAATATTGCATATATAATATATTTAAAGATTATTGAATAATTGAATACGAAAATTAAACTTTTTAAAAATTAATGTTTTTTAAAAATTAAAATAAAAATAATTATTAAAAAATTAATAAACAAAAATTAAGTGAATTTCCATGCATTTTCATAAAAATTCTATACAATAAACTTATTTTAATTATACCCTATGATGAAAAGGAGCTTTAGAATATAAATTAAATAACTTAGATTCTATTATTCTAGATTCTAAAAGATTATTATGCTACTATAATTCATTACTTTGAATTTAAGTTGCATATATAATAAATAATAACTACATGCAAATATTGCAATCTATAAAGATTTATTAAATAACTGAATAAGAAAAAATTAAACTTAAAAAAATTAAAATTTAATTAAAAATTAAAATTTAAAAAGGATTATTCAAAAATTAATAAACAAAAAGTAAGTGAATTTTTCATACATTTTCATAGAAATTCTTTACAATAAACTTATTATAAGTATATTCCGAGGATGAAAAGAGGCTTTTTAGAATATAAATTTTCTGTCTTGTTTCATTTATTATTTTACATCATTATTTATTAATTTTAAAATGCTATATTTCGTTTCAGTCGCTGAATATTTAAACTAAATGTCATTTCCATTAATAAATGATTAAACTTATGTGATTTACATCAGCTTTTAAGCTTAAAATATTAATGTGTGCTGTTTGACATGAGATCATTCGCTATTATACTATATAATATTCACTATTATTATACTATTATTATAATATTCACTATTATTATACTATTATTATAATATTCACTATTATTATACTATTATTATAATATTCGCTATTATTATATCATTCGCTATTTATTATAAAAGATTTCGTAGCAGATTTGGGGTTATCCAGAGAGAAGTCTATAAAATTATTTTAGAAGAAATGGACATGGGTAGCCGTTTTTGAGAGGGTTGAATTTAATAGGCCTAAAGAAACTGATCTAAATTTTTTAACTTTTTTAAAATAATTATTTAATTACAAATTTTTAAAATATAATTTATAAAAAAATTTTAAAGATTGGAATTAATTTAATTATATATAAAATTTCTTTAAAATTTAATCTATATATTTTCTTAATCTATACATCGCCTTTTAAGCACAAAATATTAATGTCTGCTATTTGACATGAGATCATTCGCTATTATTATAGATTTCAAAGCAGATTTGGTGTTACCCAGATTGAAGTCTATAAAATTCTTTTAGAATAAAGAGACATGGGTAGTCGTTTTTAAGAGGATTGAATTTAATGTGCCTCAAGAGATTGATCTAAATTTTTTAACTTTAAAATAATTATTTAATTACAAATTTTTTTAAATATAATTTCTAAAAAAATTTAAGAATTAATTTAATAGAAATTTTCTTTAAAATGTAGTCTATGTCCTCTTAATTTGTATATAAATTTTAACAACATTTCCGGCGATTCACAAAATCGTAATCAATTCCTTTCAATTTTCTTTTTGTTTCATTGGGTTTTTATAAATCAAAAATTTAAAAGCTATTTTAAAATGATATAAAAACATACAGATGATCATATGCACCAATATAAATATTTGTATCGTTTTGGAGTCATTTTACAAGAAAAAAAAGTTCAAAATAAAGAAATAGTACAACTACTTCAGATTATTTGTAACAACTTGAGAAATATTGCAACTGTTTACAGGTCAGGTTGCCAATACTACAGGAAATCTACATTGAATATCGAATATAAAAACATTAATCAGAAATTTCAAATATTGTTTAAGAAATTTCAAATGTTGTATAAGAAATTTCAATATCGTTTAATATCGTAGAAGAAATTTCAATATCGTTCAGTAAATTGTAGAAGAAATTTCACTATCGTTCAATATTGTAGAAGAAAATTCAATATTGTAGAAGAAATTTCACTATCGTTCAATATTGTAGAAGAAATTTCAATATCGTTCAATATTGTAGAAGAAAATTCAATATCGTTCAATATTGTAGAAGAAATTTCACTATCGTTCAATATTGTAGAAGAAATTTCAATATCGTTCAATATTGTAGAAGAAAATTCAATATCGTTCAAATATCGTAGAAGAAATTTCAAATATCGTAGAAGAAATTTCAACATCGTTCTATATCGTAGAAGAAATTTCAATATCGTTCAATATTGTAGAAGAAATTTCAACATCGTTCAATATTGTAGAAGAAATTTCAATATCGTTCAATATCGTAGAAGAAATTTCAACATCGTTCAATATTGTAGAAGAAATTTCAATATCATTCAATATCGTAGAAGAAATTTCAATATCATTCAATATCGTAGAAGGAATTTCAATATCGAACTTAAATGCATCAGAAAATGTATTGAAAATATTTGCAATATTCATAGAATGCTATTTTCAAATGATTTCATTGCTCTCTTCAGTATAAGAATCTATAAAACTATTCTTAAGAAACTATAATTATTCATTTAATATAGTATAATTATAGTAAAAAATATAGTAAAGGTACAAATAAAATAAAGATAATTTCAAAAGAATATTATATTGAAACAAAAAAAATGCTTATTTTTGCTTATTGAACGTATGTGGATATCAAAAGAATTTTTTTACTGCCAAATTTTTTAAACATACTTTCATAAAAAATAATCATAATTTAATTATAATTCATAATTTTATTTTGATTTGCAGAATAACAAAAAACGGAAATTCGAAAAAAAAATTTAATTTTACTTTGCTATTTGTAATAATTTTTTTATTCAGTAATTATTTTTCTACAGAGTATACTATTCTTGTTTAAACTTATCGATTGAAAACTTTTTTTTTTAAATACCATTAAAAATCCATTTGTAGTAAAAATCAATTAAAATATTTGCTTAATGTTGTAAAATAAAATTTATTAAATAAAAATTCTTTTAACATCCAAACCAGTCTAAAAAATATCAAATATTTTTGAAAAAAGCATTAATAAAATTTTTGAGGGATTATTATTAATTTATTTTTTCCAGTGAATTTTTTAAAATACTAATTTTGTGAATAATTTATTAAGAATTTCATTTAGTTAAATTTAAATATAAAAATACTTCATTTGCTTTATTTAATTAATTATAAATAAATAAATGTTATTTTATTTAGTTCGTCTTAATATAAAATTGAAAATCGATACAGTTATTTCACAACACGTAATATGAAGTATGAATCGAAATTAAAATTGATGTTTCATATTTACGAAAAAGATTTTTTACATATTTCGTAATAATTCAATTTATTGAAAATTGATCATCTGTTTATTAAAAATTTACATGTTTATTTCAATATTTAAAAAAATTTTATTTAAAAAAAAATCAGAAATATACTATTCAAATATTTTTCTTTTTACTTAAATAATAATATAATAATAATTAAAATTCATAAATAAATAACAGAATCTGCAAAAAAAGTAGGCTTACAATATAACGTTAAATCTTACAATTTAACATTGATTACGATTATTATTTATATAGTATGAATGTTGTTTTAGTGTTAATATCAGAAAAAAGAAACAGAAAAAAATCCCGATAAATTGTTTAATTTTGTGGTTGTTTTACAGAATTCAATTCAACTATTATTGTGTGGTTATTAAAAGCCCTTATAAAAACATTATAAATAAAAAAAACATTTTTTCGGTTACTATTGTAATTTAAAACGAAATACAATGGGACTCTCTATAACATAGAAACGATCTACAGTGTATGGATTTAAGTAACAAGAAACCAACAGAGCAAAAAAAAGTGAGCTTCATTGTTTTGAACAAAATAAAAAAAGAATAAATAAAACAAAAATCTAATCATTACCAAAATCATTCAAAATTAAATTTTTAAAAAATAATTATCGTACAATGTGCCAACTTTCTTACTTGCCTACTCATTTTTAAATCAGTATCTGCAACGCTCGCCATGAACGGGACTCAAACATTGCAGCTGCCACTTAGCCATCAACTGAAATACGTTGTGGTGAAATGTTATTAGATACAAAATCATTTTTATATTAATTAAAGGAACTAATAGTTTTAAGAAAAATATCAAAACTCCGAATGGGATTAATTGAATAGACAATAGTGACCGAGTGGCTATCGCTCTGATGCTTCTTACCCCAGCTTTCGGGTTCGAATCTCGGCTGTGCCATGGATATTTGTGGGGGTTCGAAATCCACTTTTAACCGTAGATCCCGATCTCATATGAACTTAGAGTGTCACAAAGCCCAATCAGACTTCTCACCTGCATCATTCCCAAACTGTAAAGGGACAATTCAGTTCTAGGCACAGTGATGTGGTGGGGTGTAGTAGTAGCAGTAGTAGTCATATTAGACCGGGACCTACGGTAAGTAGATTCCGAACCCTTACAACAGTGACTGCAATGGAAGTCACTAGAGGTGATGGGTGCCTCATATCTGAGGTCTGTTACACGCAAGCTGAGGACTTAACCACTGGGTCATGTATTAGGCAAGCCTTTTTGCTTTATAGTATCGTACATCATTAAACGGATACGATGTTTTGAATGCTGTGCAACTATTGTCTTCTGATCAATCGCCTATAAGAAGACTTCAGCAGTCACTGTTGTCGATTCAGCATCACCTAAGGTGCACAACGGGATGCCTGCTACACTGTACTTATAGCTGGCCGCCAAAATTATAAATAAACCTTCCCAATCTATACTCTACTTGAAGTTTAGTGAAAGATTTTTCCACCTATTGTTTTATCTTAGTTATTGCTGGTAGCCTGATGGTCAAGTGGCTGGCACTCGGTACCACAGATTTCGGGTTCGAATTCTGCCGGTGCCATGAATGTTTGTAGTGGTTCGGAATCCACTTTAAACTGGACCGCTTGTCCCGGTCTGACCGTAGAGCGTCACGGAGCCTAATCAAACTTCTCACCCACATAATTCCCAAACTGTATTGGAACAATTCAGCTCTAGGCACAATGATGTGATGTGGTGTGGTGTGGTATAGTAGTAGTCGTAGTAGTAGTTATTTCTGGCATAGATAGTTAAGCTTTTATAATAAAAATTTGGTGGGTTTCAATCTAGTTCTGTTAGTTCCGAAATCAAACTCGTTCTGAACTGATTTGACTGTCAAATTCAAGTTAAAAAAAAGAAAGAAATATCTACGGAAAAAAATATTGTATATATTTAGAAATTGATTATTTAAATTAGGGAGGGAGGGTTATTTTATGCAATTTTTATTCAAGACGAAGAAAGTCATGATATGTGTTATGATATGATAGATTTTACAGCTTTCATGTATTTTATATACGTATATATAAGTGATTAATTATTTGGTGTTAGCAGGATGTTTGATTTGTTGTAAAAATGTGTTACACTGTTTTTTTCCTACCAGGATGTGTTTTATCAGGGCATGCTTCACCAATTGTTTCCGCTTTTCATTTCTTTGCCAGCTTAATCATTATCAAGCAGCTGTGAGATATCGGCCAGTCCGCTGATAAGTCTGATTACTCGTTCTTTAAGAGCTATCAAAATGAAAGAGATGTATTTGATAATAAATCAAACATTGTAAATTCAGTGATTGCTCGCAATTTGTCGCCCTCTTCTTTTTCTAATATTTTTTAGGTAATTCCAAATGCACTTGCTTATTCTTCGTAGTAGCTTTCAACTGCAAATTTGAAGATTTAGTCAATATATTTGAAATCAATCTTGCATACTTCCTATATTAGATATTATATACAACTTTAATGTTGAACCTATTTTTATAATACATTTTCACTGAAAATATAAAAAGAAGGTACATCATGTCAATACTTGAGATACACTCAAGAGCCAAAACATTATGACCACCTGTCAATAACGAGTTGGCCCACCTTTGGCGCGCAACACAGCTTCAACCCGCCTTGGCATGGATTAATACCCCCCTTAATACCAGTTAAATACCACTTCCACCTGATCACGTGCCTTTCACGTCATCCAGGCGAGTTCATTGCAAAATGTAGGGGTGGTCATAATGTTTTGGCTCTTGAGTGTATATCGCCACCAAATCAGTTCAGCGCACCCAATATGTGCTATTGAGCACCTTTTTACTTTGTATCCCAATAAGTTAGAACAAATTTCTCCAGATATGGTGTTTTGATGTTTGAAGATTATTTTTCCCTCTTCCTTTTGGTTCAAAGGAATGACTTTCTGGTCTACGAATTTATCGCACCCATCATTCCCGGCATAGATACAAAATTTTGATTCTGCTTCTTTTATGTTTTTAACCTGACTTACACAATATAACAAGTAATCAGTTACTTATTCTATCCCTTGATAGTGTTGTTTCTTATCCTACTTAGTAGACAGCCCATCTAGACCAAGTCCAGGAACTCGTGTGGTTTTATGGAAGGAGGGAAAGAGGGGGCAGCTTCTGTTTTGTTGGAGCACCCGTAGATAGAAATTTGACTTGACTCCGTGATGCTGACTTTTACGGGATAGGGTTGTCAGTCCTACGCTCTAGAGTCATATTAGACCGAGACCTACGGCTTAAAGAGGATTCCGAACCGTTACAAACATTCAAGGAACCGCCGGAACTCGAACTCGAAACTTGTGGCATTGATCTCCAAACCGCCGACTCTGTCGACTTTTTTTAGATTAACTTGATGTTCGACTATTTTTATTAATTTAATTAAAGTAGATTAAGGAATTCAGTTACAAAATAGTGTATTAAAAGATAAAAACAAGTTCTTATAAATAAGTTAAGTTAATAAATGTATTAACCTGTTATGATGAAAATAATTATTTCTATTCATAAAATTAGTAAGCATAGACTTTTTTTTTATATTGCAATTTTACGATAAATTCACTTGATCTAATTTGTATATAATTTCACGACCTTAAAAAAGAGAAATTGAAAAGGACACTTATTATTCATTTTATAACCATGCTTTATTAGAAAAAGCCTACTTAAAATTATGAATGTTATCGTTACCATATTAGATCATTATGAACATCCTCAATATTAGCATTAAGATCATCATTAACATATATCAAATGAAAATTTTAAGTTATGATTTCACAGAATACAGAAAACATATACATAATCTATATTCTCAATTCATGAATTATCCAAATTATTTTCCACAAGGAGAAATTCTCGGAAAACAAAAACGGCATGTTCCATATGTTTTATAAGTTATCTCACCAAAATCAGTACCTAAACATCATGTGGAGAGTACTGCTAATATCAAATAATTTCTATAAAGTCAAAGGAAAAGAAAATCGCTCCAAAATCTATAAGTCTCACAGTTGTTTTCAAATGCTTGTAATTTGGATCTGAGGTAACTGCTTGTAATTTGGACCATTTTCCACTGTCATAGTAGATACAGGGTTATCCACAAAGCACCGTGGGAGACTTGCCACATGTTATCCATAGCGTATTACGGTAATTAAAAAAGAACATACTCAGTTAGCCCTTTCCTCCCCTTCTGTTTGGAACTACTTTCCAGCCTACGGATTCATTCTGTCCATCCTCGGTTTAGACGCAGGAACTTCTTTGTAGAGCTCTGCTATTCAGTTTTTCGAAGCGAGTTCATTCAATTTGGAAATCCAACGCATTATCCACCAGGCTACACATTAATCCATAAATGGAATAAATGTATGTACTATAAAAGATGCACGCGTGTATTATATATGTATTATAAAGATTAATATAGAAATTAAGAGAGAAAAAATGGTAAGAGATTAACAACAAAATTATTTCCTTTTCTGACTCATGTGAAACTAAGCATTTCACTTAGATCATAGAAGGACTCTGGTTTGAATCCATTGACGGTGTTCGTTTGGGGTTACTGCTTTCAGAAACGAGGAAACTCGAAGATAATTATGACAACGTATGTGGCAAACAACACCTCACGTCAATAATCAGGTCACGTCATCATCGTAGATTGGTTTGCTTTGTCGCTCTACGGTGATCTTGTGCACACTTTAGGCTAAACAGACAGGGACCTACGGTTTAAAGGGGATTCCGAACCACTAGAAACACCCATGGCACCGCCAGGACTCGAACCCGAAAAATGTGGTACAGAGCGCTAGCCACTCGGCCATTCAGGCCCAGGATCATCGTAGAGATCGTTTGGTTTTTTGCTGTAAAATGCGAGGCAGTTACCACTAGAAGTCCACGGTGTCCTGATGGCCATTTGGCTAGCGCTCTGGCCTTTGATACTACAGGGGCTTCAAATCATGGCGGTGGCAGGGATGTTTGTTATTGGTTAGGAATCCACGTTAAACTGTAGGTGCGATCTAATGACTAACGTGTGCACAACCGTAGAGCGGCAAATCCAACCTAAAAGTCTACTCTGAAAGCAATGTTATTTCCATTGATCAATTGTTCATGGCATACATAAACAAGATACCCCTTGAGGTTCAAAAAATATATTTATCTTTATATACATATTGATTTTTGTATTTCTGATATGGAGATTAATGAATCAAACCTTTCCATCAATACACAAATCTGAATTTTTTTTTTTTTTTTTTAATTATTTCAAATATCTCAAAAAAAAAAAAAAAACGTCAAATCCCACAACTTGTGAAGCAAGCCCTTATCAACGCCTTATCAAAGGAAAAGAAAGTCCTTTCGAAGCGCTATCTGTAGTGATTTATAATCCTCTTCTCAGACGATAAACAGGAGTGCCCCACAAACACACCTGTCCAAACGATTCTTATACAAGGCTTCCTTTAATACTGTTTTCGCTTTTATTTATTTATTCATTACTCATGCCTATTATGTCGCGTTTTGTGATGGAACAGGCGACAGATTTATGATTGTTTATTTCGGCTGTTTACGAATGCCTTTATCACGCTGGTATTCCCAATTGGTACAATGTAATCGGCATTACAAAGCATACAGTAACTTCTGTTAGTTGTTTTTTGTATTCATAAGCTTCTATTTATATACAGTAAGATGGTCTAATTATTTTATAAGGGGTTGCCCTAAAGGAGTATAAGAAATAAAGAAAATTAACGAATGTTATTTATCTTAGCTACTGGATGTAAATATGTGTGTATGTTCCAGCATAACTTAAAAACCATAACACTTAGAGTTCAGTTTTTTTCTCGAAATCTATTTTTTTAATTCGAACTCAAAAATTACAGAGAAATTTTTATTAATTATTTTTTAATTAAACAAAACTTTTTTTTTTTAATGTGATTAGATTTTGACGCCACTAGATGGCGCCATCTTTTAAAAATGACTAGCGTCATTAGCTGAGACATTGTAACAATATGTACAGTATTAGTTGTCAACTTGTTTTTTAATTACTTTTATATACTTAAAAAAAAAAAAAAAAAAGACCAAGCTGTCTAAGTGTTTGCTAGCTGCATTAGAAAGAAAAAAATATATATACTT
Organism: Caerostris extrusa; assembly: GCA_021605095.1. Taxonomy (NCBI): domain Eukaryota; kingdom Metazoa; phylum Arthropoda; class Arachnida; order Araneae; family Araneidae; genus Caerostris; species Caerostris extrusa. The sequence goes on along the minus strand of BPLR01016001.1, from coordinate 6,251 downwards.
AAAAATAAATACTAAGGGATTAAACGTGAAAAAAATGTATATATCGGGGCTGCATTTATAAGAAGGGTTGCTTTTTTTTTGCAATTTATATTATTTAAACCTTGTTATTTGGCACTCGGCTTATCCACAGGCTTAGGGGCCCGAGTGCCGGTTGTGCCATGATGTTTGTAGTGGTTTGAATTCACTTTATACAGTGCATTCCGGTCTAATATGACTGTAGAAGAGTTGGGCAAGTAAGGCTGCCAAACCTACCCGTAAAAAGAAAATGCCTCCTTGTCTTGAAATCTGCCAGTAGGTAGACGGCCATGAGGCTCACCATGGGGGCTGTTATGCCAATGAAGATTGGTTTGGTTTGTCCCTCTACGGTAATTTTTTTTACACACTTTAGGTTAATTAGACCGGGACCTACAATTTCACGGATTTCGAACCACTAAAAGACGTCCATGCCACCGCCAGGATTTCAACCTGAAGCCTGTGGTACCAAAAATAGAAATACCAAAAAAAAAATAGAAATACTAGAACCAAAAATAGAAATGTTATTCATTATTTCAATCAATCACAAATTTTTATTCAGTATTTCTCATATAAAACATAAACAATTAAACCTAAAAAAGTAAATTATACAGAAAATAAAAAAATCTTTTAAATGTGTGCATTACCTAATAAAATTCTAAATTTTCGATTTCTGCAAAAAGTTTAATAAATCAATAGGAAATTAATCATTCCTCTCAAAATTCACTAATTTTTGATGTTAGAAAGCTTTTATTTAAACCCATCGATATACCACAAAAATATATATATATAGTCCGTAACTTTCTTCCGAAAAACCAGAAATTTATATAAAGCCAAGGATTTGCTAAAATTAAGGTATAAATAATTAAACCTTAATTATGATGAAATTAAAAACAAATCTTTTGAAATGTGTGCATTATCTAATAAAATTCTAAATTTTCGATTTTCTCAAAAATTTAATGAATCAATCGAAATTGAACATTCCCTTTAAAATTGATAATCTTTGACGCCATAAATCCTTTATTTAAACCCATCACTATACCAAAAAAAAAAAAAAAAAAATAAAAAATGTCTGCAACTTTCTTTCAAAACCAGAATTTAATACAAAGCCAAAGCTTTACTAAAATCCAATTTCGTTCGAAACCTTTTTTCGTATAGTTTTCGACTTATTCAGGGAATCAGAAAGTTACTAATACATTTTTAAAACAGTACGCTTACATAGATTTATCGAATACTGTAGCACAGCAAAACCAGAAATTGGTCAGAAAAAGAAATGTTGACTTTGAAATCAAATTCACTTCCCGAATTGAAAACAGAAAGGAATGCCTCGAAGCAAAGTAGAACGAAGTTAAGAAATAGATTTTGTGAAGTATACTTCCTCCTCCTAATGTTTTATGCAACTGTGATTCCTTTTCTAAGATATCGCCATCAAGAAATTGGTCGGGTTGTCATTTGGTGGTCCATCTCTTTTGAACTTTTGAGTTTATTTCATTGCGTTTGAATTCATTTTGTGTAATGAGATGTGAATGTGTTCATTTCATTAATCGTTTTATAATATATGTCAATAATTCTTTATTATCCTTCATTTGTTTGAGAAAATAAGAATTCCATCTAAACATTCGAAATACCTGACCAACCCCAAGTGATGAAATGCACAGCTGGGGTGCTTGAGAGTTCAGGATTGAGTCGATTGGATGTGTCCCACTAGAAGAATTCTAATTGATTATTATTTTTTTCAAATTTAGAACACTTTATTTTTTTTTGATTCTTTTTTATAAATCTTCAATGTTCTAATTATAGAAAATAAATCAAATTAACACGATATTTAACGCTATTTTACTGAGAATTTATTTAAATATCTCTGTTTAAAGATTTATTAATATATAATTATTATAGATATTAATTTTGGGGCTTGATGGCCGAATGGCCACTGGCGATCGGTGCCAGAGGTTTCGGTTTCAAGTCCCGGCAGTGCCATGGATGTTAGCAGTGGTTCGAAATCCACTTTAAACCGTAGGTCCGGGTCTAATATGATCGTAGAGCGTTGTCTTGAGGTTTAGTCAGTCGTCGGTCCTAGTGGTTCCTCGCTAAAGTGAAGCTGCATATTACCCTTGGTCATGGACCAGTCGCCTGCAACGGGGGTCTATTGGACCTGGTGTTGGTTTTCCTGCACCAAGGGCGATTAATAACAAAAACAGCAACTTCCAGACATAAAAGATAGGGAATGCGGAATTGCAAAAGTGCGTATTAAACATCTCATATCAGAAGTCAGATTGCCTAATGCGAAAATTGCTAATTTTTTCCCCCCATACAAAAAGCAAATAGGGAACAAATATTCCCTAAAAATCTTCCCTGAAGGTTATGTCTTTCCATCATCGCTGGTCAATGAATTGTTTGTTGTATACTTATAAATAAAACTTATACTTTATACTTATAAACTAAACTTAAGTTAAAGTTTATTGTATAGTTATTTTTACTTTGTTTACTGTATACTTATAAGTGTTTGTTATGTAATTATATTGTTGTATACTGTTGGTTGTTATACGTTGTATACTTATACGTCAGTGTACTGTTTGTTTGGACAGTTAACGGTTTGTGAACTCTTTGTTGTATCAATGAACTTTGTTGTACACTTAAGAGGAACGAAAGTACTAATTGCTGTATAACAGGAACGAAATAAAAAAACTTTTTTATCGTCAGTAATCATTAAATTTCATTACCATATTAGCGATGAAAGATGATTAACGAATTTTCAAGAATTTCTTAACATTTTTATAAAGAAGCTTCAGAGTGTTTCTGGAAACTTCTCTGCTGTTATGCAAGGAACTAATATTCGAAAAATTTTTCATCAGTTAGGTTGATCCCATAAATAGTATATTTTTGCGAATTATTAATATTTTGATTTTGTGTGTGATATTTTTAAGTATTCTGCACAATCATTAAAGTTAAGTTCGTCAAAAGTAAACTAGAATTCAACAAAAGATTTTGTGAATAATTGCAATTTTCACTTATTTTATACAAAAACAAAATTTTTTAAAAAGTGTTTTTGAACCATATGAAATATGTTAGAATATGAAATTAGGAGCGAAAATTTGATGTTTCGTAATTCAGTATTGCAATAAAAGCAACCAGAAAATAAAATATAACAATAATTAGTTTTTTTTTTTTAATTTGCTGTCTTTTAAAAAATAACGAACTCTTAGCAACTATAATAGCCCCCCTGATTATTGTCAGAAATATGTCTTCTTTTAGCAATGAAAGTCCCTTTTTCATTTGAAGTTCAGACATAGCTTCCAGTTTTGTACTGATTTATTTTTTACTATCACATAATTTATTACCTCCTTCAATCAAAAATAGTTAAAACAGTTTCAGAAAAAATAGTTCTTTTTTCCTTTGCACTTCTTTTTTTTTTACAAAGTTCAATTTTAATTATGTTAAAGTATTTTAATTGCATTCAACTGGTCGTATTTTTCAAAATGTTTATTGCCTTTCTTTCTGTCTACAATTTTCAGGCAAAGACTCTAGCAACGTTTATTACGTTGCTGAAAAGAGTTATTTGATTATTGGCATTTACAAGTGTAAAGGTCAGCTTGATAAGCACAATGCTCACATTTTGCCACTACGATTTTAGACAAACACTCATGGAATAATAACATTAGGCTTCACTGCTTCTTAGAGGCAGTTCATAGGAAAGATTTTTACGGATTTATCGTGCCTCTATTCGACATAGGGACCTGATGGTCAATGACTAACGATCTGGCGATCGGTGCCATGGGTTTCGGATTCGAGTCCCAGCTGTAACATGGATATTTGCAGTAGTGTGTTCGGAATCCACTTTGAAACAGTATATACTGTCTAATATGACTACTACTACTACTACTATGTTACTGCATCACATCACTGTGTCTAGAGCTGAGTTGTCCCTATAGTTTGGGAATGCTGTGGGTGAGAAGTCTGATTGGCTCTAGGATTTTCTACGGTCATATGAGACCGAGACCTACGGTTTAAAGTGGATTCCGAACCACACAAAACATCCATGACACTGTCCGAATCGAACTCCGAGATGTTGGGTGGGTACTGAGCGTCAGAGCTGTGGCCACTCGGCCATCAGGAACTTCTACAATTCAATATGACTGTAGAGTGCTTGGCGTAGGGCTGACAATCCTACGCACAAAAGAAAACATATTCTGTCTAGAAATTTGCCAGTAGGCAAACGGCCTTAGCCTATCAGGGGACTGTAGCGCCACGAAGAAAAAAAGAAGAATATCCGATAGATATATTTTCAATTAGATTTCACTTATATCCCTTATCTCGGTGAGTATCGAGACAAAGTCCTATCCACTAGATCACACCTAATTAAAAAAATTATTGTGTTTACAAACTTGGTTCAAAAAAAAAAAGATTACCAAGTTATATAAGAAAACGCTCAGTATAAGTCAAATGGATAGCTCAATGTTTATGCATAAATATATAGTTCAAAGTGTACTCAAAATGATCGTAGAGTGGCAAACCAAAACCAAACTAAAATATAAACCCCTTCATAAACAATGAAGCATTACTAAATTTATTTGATGGCCAAATAAATTATTAGTTTACATAAAAATTCTCACAATATGCCTTTTGTTCAGGGTTTTAACTAATAAAAAAATGGCTTTTCTTGATATATATTCAAATTTTAATCTTCCATCAAAGTTTCTGTTAACTTAGAACTGGAAAACCTTGAGAACTGCTCCACAAATATGAAGAGTTAATTGAATGATTATTCTTAACAGGATTAGTGATTTACGGAAACAAAGGAATCGTATGGTGGGACTCGAGAGATGTTAAAGCAACGACAACTAAATACACTTTATAAGTTAATGGGAGAATGATTTTTGAGCTGTATTGCCCTCGGTCCTGTCCTTCACACTATTTGTATGCTTTAGAGCAACAGTAGCCAAAGTGATCGTTATCACCATCAGTAGTCGTTAGAGGATGATTATAGGTACATTGTTAATAGGTTGATTAGGTGTCGACAAAAACATTAATACAGATATGGATAACAATTAATACCGATACCTCTATTCTGAAGGACAATAATAAGTCAGTATTATTACTGCCATCTCAGAAATAGATATCATCACTGACGAAAAAAATATTACTGTCAATCAGATTAGATATTCTTCTTTCTTTAATCTATTGCTTCTTCTTTCTCCTTCATTGACACAACAGCCCCATGGTGGGCCACAGCCGTCTGCTCACTGGCAAATTTCGAGATGAGCTGATTTTCTTTTATAGAATAGCTGTTGTCAGCCCTACGGCCAAAGCTCTATGGTCATGCTTAGATAGGGACCAGGCTGGAAGTGGGTGTCTTCTACTGGAAATGGATGTGGCACCGCCGAACATGGCAGCGAAAGTTAGTCAATCGACCATCAGGCCTCAAATGATCTTTATTAAGTAATGAAATAGCTAGTATGCAGACTCTCAAAAAGTAAAAGCAGAATCTTCTTGAAATGTTTCTCAATTCAATTTAACTGTTTCATTTGTTGCTTTTCAAATATTTTAAAAACAATCTTTTTTATTAATTTATTAATAGCTATATTTTGTATAAAATGAAGCTCTAAATTTCAGAGGTTTTTTTTAATTAATAAAAAAATAAAAAATGTAATATACTGAATGAACTGAATATACCACTAAATTGATTGAATTGAATACATAGAATTGAAAACGAACGAATATACCAGTCGGCAGTGCTCAAGTGCAAATAATTCCAAATTAAATAAATATATAAAAAATAAAATGCAATATTTCAATATTATTCAATCCTATGCAATTATTGGGAAAGAGATTCTGTTCATCACCAACAAAATACGTGCAAAACACAAATTATTTTCTAGAATGAAGGGGAGTTCGATTCTCCGAGATGAAATCTTCATGACAACTCCACTCCTTCCTTTTTGTTTGCTGTAGAGCGCCAATTTGAATCATTTTCTTGACAGGCACTGCTACTTTTTCTTCCCTGCCTCTGTATCACTCACTGATGAATAAACAGGGCAACATCTGAAAACTTGAAAGGGGAGAGGAGTTGTTCCTACGCGAAATGCGTCGCTATCTGAGTGTTTGTTGAGGATGGAGACATTGGTGTTCGCAAAATACAGAGGTGGCATGATTTTCGAAGGAGCGCGCGCTCTCAAGGCTTCTGATGAAATGATAGTCGAGCAGGAGTGTGCTGGGGCAAACCCTGCATAAAACTATATGCT
>BPLR01016000.1:0-65358 GCA_021605095.1 Caerostris extrusa | reverse complement strand
CTTACCATTGACGATGAGCTGCATGGTCATGTTGGCCGAAGACGCCACGTTCGTCGCCACGCAAAAGTAGAGGCCGCGGTCAGCCGATGTGACCTTCTTGAAGGTCACGATGGAGGAGTCCTCGGTGGTCTGGACAGTGGTGTCCCCGTGCGCCAGGAAGGGCAGTCCGTTCTTCAGCCAATGGAAGCGAAGCGGGGGGTCGCCCTTGGTGACGATGCAGACCAGTTTGGTTCTTGCACCTTCGTCCACGGTGTTGCTCTCTCTGAAGAAGTGCTGGTCGATCACTGGAGAGACTGGAAATAAAAAATGAAACATTATATTAGTAAGAAAAAGTTTATTGAATATATTTACACATTAATTATTTTTAATCTCCTTCTTTGAAAAAAGAAAATTAAATGATTAGATGATTGTCATGATTTAAAGTTATTGGATTAAAAAATGGCAAGAAATAAAAAAAATTGGCAATAGAAAATATAGAGCCTCCTCTCAGTGGCTAGCTCTCTGGCGCTCGGTATCGGTTTTTCATGTTGAAGTCAAAAGTAGGTGTGCCATTAATGTCACTGGATTGTGTTATACGAATACATTTTAATCTTCTTCTTTTCCACAGATTCATAGTTCAACATGTTATTGCATGAAAAATTGCCAAGAAATAAGCCAGCAATACATTACTACTTCAAGAACCTCTGTAAGTCGAACTAAAGGGAGAACATAAAAATTATAGCAGTTTTCGACTTCGGTTTTGTACCATATTCTGACCTTTTTATGTTCCAAACTTAGTTTGGGTTAGAAAAATAAATAAAAACTCAAGTTACAGATTTTATAAACATGTTTATTCCAACTAAAAGTTATATTATATGTACTACAATAAAAAAAAAAAATAATAATAATTCCGACACTGGTGCTTAAAATTAAAAATATTATGTATTAAAAAGTAGTATTATTATTATTTTTGATTTAAACAAATCGGTTCTCTTCTATATCATTATCTAAGATATAAAGCGTCGTAGAAAATTTTCTTCCGTGTGATATGCGTTACTTAGCCCATCTTCAAGCTTCTTCTCACCCACATCTTTGCTCAAACTGTAAAGGTGCATCTCTTGCTCAGGCACAGTGATTAACTGTGGTGTGTATTACCAGCTGCATTAGAGCTGCTGGTTATTAAAGAACAATTATTTTAATTATTTCATTATTTTTGCCATGGATCTTTGTTCTTTTCCACAGAGTCATGAGTTATGTAGCAGTGCCCAATTAGACTTCTCACCCACATCTTCCCAAACTGTAAAGCAATACAGCTACTACTACTGTGGTTTGGTGTCATCAGTAGTGCCTAGAGCTGAGTTGCCTATTTCTTGCCTGTTTGGGAATGATGTGGGTGGAAAAGAAGAAGATGTCACGCATTGCGCATTAAACAAATTTTTGCTTGTTATTGAAAACAACATTCTATCCAACAAACAAGCTCCCTTTATCAAGGCAAGTTCTTTGTAAGTAAAAAAATGCATAGGATTCTTTTTGATGACAATTACCCCATACATCCCTTAAATGTCCATGTAAACATCTTCACGGGCGTCAAATCTGAATCCTTTGCATAAACAAATCTATTTACACCAAACAGGGGCAGTACTATTACTACACTACCACATCACTGTGCTTAGGCTTGAGTTGCCCTTTACATTTTGGAATGATGTGGGCGAGAGAAGAAGTCTTATTGGGCTTCAGGGTCTTTGGCTTCGAATACTGGCGGTGGCATGGATGCTAGTTCGAATACCCTTTTAAACTGTAGGTCCAGGTCTGTTTAAAACCCACGTGTACACAAGATGACCGCAGAGCGACAAACCAAACCAAACCAACCTTTTGACGCCTCAAATATCTTGCATTCTGATAATTACTATTACTATACCACACCACTGTGCCTAGAGCTGAGTTGCCTTTTACAGTTTGGGAATGGAGTGGGTGAGAAGAGTCTGATTGAGCTCTGTGACGCTCTACGATCTATGAGGACCGGGACCTACAGGTTTACAGTGGATTCGAACCACTAAAACATCCATTTCACTACCGGGACTCGAAACCGATACCTGTGGTACCGACAGCCAGCTAGCCAAGGCCCATCAGGCCAATTTCTATTGAACTATCACTGAAATAATCAGTTCCCAAAATCGGCCTAACTGTTTTGAGGCACCGGCCCCTCAACCAATACAGAAAATAGGCGAAAAATCATTGAATAATGTTTTTTTTCGCAAATGTCGCCCTAAAAAGGCTTAATTTTCAATTTTTCAAGGATTTTCAATTTTTTATTGAATATATTTAAAATTAATTATTTTTATAATCTGCCTGTTTAATTGTCAAATTATTGCATGAAATATTGGCAAGGAGAAATCTATAGAAAATAGAAGAAAAATTATTAAACATGTTATAGAATCAATTATAAACAAAATATGCTGAAATCTGGCAAATATCAACTTATCATGTGTGAAAATTCCAGAACGGATGAATACACTCAAATGTTTAATAATGCACGAGATATAGGAAGCAACTGATTGGAATACTGCAAGAATGTTCCACGTATTCAAATACGATAGGAATAGAGCAATGAAGAATGAAGCATTCAAATTCCACAAGAAACCACATGACAATGAAAAACGCAGCACTACAAAAATGGAATATACAAATGTTTAAAATGTAAGTCAAGGCAAAAAAGTGCTTCAAAATTCTACAAAAACACATCAAGCAAAGGCCATCCCAGAAAATTCCTGAAGATTAACGTTATTCATGAAGCATTTCTTAGGAAAGTACCATTTTTTACGCCAAAATTTGAAATGGAGTTTTATTTGCTTTGCATTTTCGTAACGTCAGGATCCTTTGGAGGCTAGGTTAACATATGTTTATATATGATAATAAAGAGTTTTTCCAGCCCTTCAACCACCAATGGGTCTTACTATGCTGAATGGATCGGTTCTTGTAATACTCGAATCATGAACAAGGTGTGCCCATATACAGTGACCCTTGATATCCAAAAGTTTCACACTTTGCCAGATGGGGACAGGTTTCTTACAAGAAAAACTGAGGGTAGAATCTGCTGCCAGCATGGATTTTCGCTGCCGTCAGAAACGAGATGACTCGATGGCGCTTGTGTAAAAAAACGTCTCGTTTCAATGTCAAGCTGCCTGGGGAGAGTTTTCGGTCCTTAAGTAATGTTTGAACAGCTTACTCCTTAAAGCTAAAATTCATCCAGTTTATAATATCCCCATTATTTAATTATCATTCCTTTCAAACACGTCACATCTCGATGGGTACCGAAAACAGTGAGTAACATGCGTTGATTCTTCGCCAAATATGAAACCCATATAGCTCACAACCACCGTATTCTCACCGTGTGACTTCTGTCTATTCCGTAAACTCAAAACATCACTCCGGGGACACCGTTTTGAGTCGATTGAATCATCCCCAAACTGCTTTGAGCCATCCTCTGATGACTTTTCAGCATGTCTTGAGGATAGGGGGTGTGGCATGAATTGTGTCCGAGTAGATTACTTTGGAGGCGATATCAAATAAATTTGGAAGGATAAATAGAGTTCTTCAAAAAATAAAAATTGGTCTTACTTTTTTCAGCACAGTAATATCAAGCAGTGAAAAAGGAAATATATATGACATCCTATACCATTATTTCATTATCATAATCCCTTTTTCCAAAAAAATCCCACTTAACGCATGACTTTCGGTTTTTTCGTGGTCTAAAAAGAGGTCTACCGATGTTAAACTTTCACCTTTGTAACTGATAGGGGGACTATCTATTCCTAAGTACATGTTTGAAGCGTAATAAAAAAGTACTTAAAGCTAAAATATCATCCAGTGAAAATTATATATGACATCGTGTGCATTATTTCATTATCATAATCCTTTTTTTTCAAACTAGTTTTACTTAACGCATGATTTTCGCTTCTTACGCACACATTTTACTCTCGGCTCGAAACCCGGTGGTGGAATGGATGTTTGTTAGTAGTTCGGAATCCACTTTAAGCTGTAGGTTCCGGTCTCATAGGACCGTAGACCGTCACAGAGCCAAATCAGACTTTTTTTACCCACATCATTCCCAAACTGTAATGGCGTAGTTCAGCTCTAGGCACAGTGATGTGGTGTGGTGTAGTAGTAGTCTACAAAAGGCACACCGATATCAAACCCTCACATTTGTAACTTATAGAAAGCTACTTAATTATAGTTAAGTGTTTGAGGTATGGTGAAAAAAACATTTAATGCTAAAATACCATGCAGGAAAAAAAGGAAATATATATGACTTCCTGTGCATTATTTCATTATCATAATCCTTCTTTCCAAGAAAATCACATTTTCTTTTTACGCACCCATTTAACTCTTGAATCCAAGCACATAACCATATCTCAGTATCGTTCGCAACCGTATAGGATAGGGAAAAAAAAAAAATTCCCAACTGTTTCCTGTAATCTTTTTTTTTTCCTCTCGCGAGGGAAATTGTTATGCAGGGATTCCTGGTGCTCTTCCTGCCCGTAACCTGCAATAAGCAATCGCCATAAATCGTCCTAAGACGTCTTGCAACGCGAAATGTCCCCCTTCCAAAGAAGACAGTTTCTGATTTCGTTGAGATATATATCGCGCGATATTCACGGCCCCAGGACTCGCAGAATGGGTTTCGGGGTTTTTATTTAAGCCCCGGCCCATTTATATCTCTGGCGCGAAATGGGGAAAGTTGACACCTCAAAAATGACTGTAATATGTTTCACCGAAAACTAATTTCGAAAATTTATGAATGTCTCTGCTTTGAATGCTTCAGTCTTGGCTTTTAACTAACGTGACCATTTATAATTATTTTTTTCCTGCAGAAATGCGACCTACTACTGAGTCCAAAAAGTAAGACCCATTTTCAATTTAAAATTAACGGGGCTTATGGAATTTTGAATTTTTTTTATTATTCTTTTTTTAGGTTGCAGCCACTGTCTATTTTAAATTTCACTTCAAACTATTCATTTGTTTGGAGTGACGCTTGGCTTTGTGAGACGCTGAAACGGGATTTCGGCGATTTTTGAAATGTCTGAATAAATTGAGCAAAGAACTTGCATTCCATTTTGTTTACGAAAATGCATAGAATGTTGCTGAAGGCATTGGGTAAGCATTCCTATATCGGAAAGAAATTTTTACAAGTGGTATAAACATTTCAAAGAAGGCAGAGAACGCTTTTCTTTTTTACGAAGAGCCCTCGGGGTCGACCCTCAACCTCAACCGACGAAGCTCACGTCCAAATAATGAAAGATTGGGTTTGCAAACCATCGATTTACAATTAGAGACCTTGCTGAATGATGTTGGAATTTCAAAAGGATCGATCAATTCCCTTTGTACCTCAAACGCTTCAAAAATAGTCACTGAAAGACAACTCACACTGCATTGATTCTTCGTGACTCTTTCGACCAAATGAAACCCATATCGTTCCACAACCCCGGTATTCACGTGATTTAGCACCTTCCAACTTCACATTCCCAAACTCATACGACCACTTGGGACACTGTTTTGAGGACGATTGAAGAGATTCAATGTTTCCTGTAAACTTTTATCGCCACGTTTTGAAAGCCATCTTTTTGATGACTTTCAGGTCATGCATAAGCCCCACTGATGGGAAAAAATGTTGGCCTGAGTGCATTGTGTCCGGAGGAGATTACCTTTTCCTAAAGGTTATGAAATAAATTTGGTGAACATAAATAAGGAGTTTACTTTTTGTTTTTGTTTTTGGGCACAGTAGAATCTTGCAGTGAAAAAGGAAATATATATGACATCCTGTGCATTATTTCATTATCATAATTCCTTTTTTCAAAAATCACACTTAACGCACAACTTTCGTTTTTACATCCATATTTAACACTTGTACTCAAGCGCATAACCATTTCTCAGTATCGTTGATGTTGGCATTGTTCTCAGTAACCGTATGGATAGGGAGGAAAAAAAAAAAAAAATCCCCAACTGTTTCCTGTAAACTTTTTTTTTCTTTCTGCGAGGGGAAATTGCTATGCACGGATTCCTGGTGCTCTTCCTTCCCATAACGGCATCCTGCGATAAGCAATCGCCATAAATCGTCCGAAGACGTCTTGAAACCCGAAATGTCCGAAGATGACAGTTTCTGATTTCGCGGAGAGAAATATATCGCGCTAATATTCACGGCCCTGGGGCTCACGGAATGGGTTTTCCGATTTTTATTTAAGCCCCCTGCCCTTTTATGACTATGGAGAAAATTGGGAAAGTTGACACCTCAAGAATGACTGTAATATGTTTCAGCGAAACTAATTTCAGAAGATTTATGAATGTCGTTGCTTTGGATGCTTCAAGTCTTGGATTTTAACTAACGGGACCATTTATTTATTTTTTTATTATTATTATTATTATTTTAAATTTTTATATTATTATTTTATTTATGTTATTATTTTTATATTATTTATATTATTATTATTATTTTTTATTATTTTAATTATTTTTTTTACTACTGTGTCCAAAGAGAAAGACCGGTTTTCAATTTAAATTTACCGGGGCATATGGAATTTCAATTTTCTTTTTTTAGGTTGCTGGCGCTGCCCTTGACATTTGTGTGAAATTTGACGTCAAAATATTCGTGAATGTTTGAGTTACGCTTGGCTTTGTGAGACGCTAAAACTGATTCCGGCGATTTTTGAAATGTCTGAATGCATTGAGCAAAGAAATTGCATTGAGAAAATATATATGACATCCTGTGCATTAATTCATTATCATAATCGTTTTTTTAAAAAATCACATTTTTTTTACGCACACATTTAACTGGGACTCAAGCACATAACCATTTCTCGGCATCGTTGGCAACCGTGTAGGACAGGGATAAAAAAATCCCCAACCGTTTCCTGTAAACTTTTTTTCCAACTGTTTTTTAATGTAAACTTTTTTTTTTGTAAACTCTATTCGTGGTCTACAGAGGCCCACTGATGTTAAGCCCTCACCTTTGTAACTGATAGAGGACTACCTATTCCTAGGTACGTGTTTGAAGTGTGGTAAAATATCAAGACCTAACACTGAAATATCATCTAGCGTAAAAGGAAAAATGTATAGCATCCTATACCATTATTTCATTATCATAATCCCTTTTTCCAAAAAAAAAATCACACTTAACGCATGACTTTCGTTTTTTTTTTTTTTGTGGTCTACAGATGTCCACCGATGTTAAACTCTCGCCTTTGTAACAGTTAGTGGACTACCTATTCCTAAGTACATGTTTAAGGCGTGGTAAAAAAGGACTTAAAGGTAAAATATCATGCAGTGAAATATATATGTATATATGACATCCAGGGCATTATTTCATTATCGTAATCCTTTTTTCCAAAAGAAAATCACACTTAACGCATAATTTTTGCTTTTTACATCCATATTTAACTCCTGAAATCAAGCGCATAACCATTTCTCAGCATCGCTAGCAACCGTATAGGATAGGAGAAAAAAAAAAAAATCCCCAACTGTTTCCTGTAAACTTTTTTTCCCCTTTCTGCGAGGGGAAATTGTTATGCAGGGATCCCTGGTGCTCTTCCTGCCCGTAACGGCATCCTGCAATAAGCAATCGCCATAAATCGTCCTGAAGACGACTTGAAACGCGAAATGTGCCCTTCCAAAGAAGACAGTTTCTGATTTCGCGGAGAGATATATATCGCGCAATATTCACGGCCCCGGGTTCACGGAATGGGTTTTCCGGTTTTTATTTAAGCCCCCGGCCCTTTTATGTCTCTGGCGAAAATGGGGAAAGTTGACACCTCAAGAATGACTGTAATATTTTCCCGAAACTAATTTCGGAAGATTTATGAATGTCTCTGCTTTGAATGCTTCGAGTCTTGGGATTTTAACTAACGGGGACATTTATTTATTATTTTTTTTTATTATTATTTTAAATTTTTATATTATTATTTTTTTTTTATTTATTATTATTTAATAATATTATTAATATTTATTTATTATTATTTATTTTTATTATTTTTTATTACTTAAATTATTTTTTAAAAAATCATGTCAAATATTTCAATCTTCCCTGAAATCAACACCGAGGACACGAAAGCAAATGTGTCCTTACAAAAAATTATCATTATTATTATTATTATTTATTATATTTATATATATTTTTTATATATACCGAAGACATTGAATGCACTAGCTCATATTGCATTGATTCTTCTTGACTTTTATTCATCAAAAATAAAAAGCATATCGTTCCGCAACCACCGCATTCACACCGTGCGACTTCTGGCTATTCCTAAATTCAATGCCAATGTTTAATAATGCCTCCCTTTTATATCACTGCGAAAATGGTTGACACCTCCAAGAATGACTGCAATATGTTTCACAAAACTAATTTCGGAAGATTTATGAATGTTTTCTACGGGTGCTTCAACTCTTGGATGTTTAATAACGTGGACATTTATTTATTTATTTTTTCCCAGCCGATGCTCGTTGTAGGTAATAGGTTTGTGTATTCAGAAAAACGTAAGATTTTTTTGGGCTTTTTATTTCTTGAAGTAAATGACCGCAGAGGGATGATGAACAAAAATGGACACATTTGCTTTCGTGTCCATGGTGTAAATTTCAGGGAAGAATGAAATACTTAATATGATTTTTAAAAATTAATAAAAATAATAAAAATAATAATAATAATAAATAATAAAAAAAATATTATTAAATAATAGTTAAATAGTTTCCCCTCGCCGAAAGGGACAAAAAAGTTTTGCAGGAAACAGTTGGGGATTTTCCCCCCCTATCATATATGGTTGCTAGCGATGTTGAGAAATGGTTACTCGCTTGAGTTTAGGAGTTAAATGTGGATGTAAAAAGCGAAAGTTATACGTTAAGTAGGACTATCTTTTGAAAAAGGATTATGATCATGAAATAATGCACAGGATGTCCTATTTATTTTTTACTGGATGATATTTTAGCTTTAGGTACTCATTTTACCACGCCTCAAACACGTACTTAGGAATATGTAGCCCTCTATCAGTTATAAAGGTGAGAGTTTAACATCGGTGAACCTCTGTAGACCACGAAAAAAAAAAAAAAAAAAAAACGAAAGTCATACATTAGGTGTGATTTTTCGGAAAAAAGGGATTATGATAATGAAATAATGGTATAGGATGTTATATATACTTCCTTTTTACGCTAGATGATATTTCAGTGTTAGGTGTTGTTATTTCACCACACTTTAAACACGCACCTAGGAATAGGTAGTCCTCTATCAGTTACAAAGTTGAGTGCTTAACATCAGTGGGCCTCTTCAGGCCACGGATAGAGTTGGGATTTTTTCCCCCATCATATACGATGGCAAGCGATGCTGAGAAATGGTTATGCTCTTGAGTTCAAGAGTTAAATGCGTGTGTTAAAAAAAAAAAGTGTGATTTTTGGAAAGAAGTATTATGATAATGAAATAATGCACAAGAAGTCATATATATTTCCTTTTTCTCTGCGTGATATTACAGTGTCCAAAAAGTAAGACCAATTATTATTTCTTTTCCAAAAACTCTTTATTTATTCTTTCAAATTTATTTCATCGCCTCCAAAGTAATCCCCTCCCTGACACAATACACTTATGCCAACTTTTTCCAATCCTCAATGCAGGCTGAAAAATCATCGGCCGGGATGGCCTTCAAATCGAGCGGCGATTCACTTTGAATCTCTTCAATCGACTCAAATCCCGGAGTGGTCTTTTGAGTTTACAAAATGGCCAGAAGTCGTACGGTGTGTGTATACGGTGGTTGTGGAACGATATGAGTTTCATTTTTGGCGAAAAAGTCACGAAGAATCAAGGCAGTGTGATTATGATAATGAAATAATGGCATAGGAGCCAATATATATTTCCCTTTTGCGTTTTATGTTATTTTAGCATTAAGTGTTTTTCCCTCACCATATCTCACACACGTACCTAGAAATATAGAGTCCTCTATCAGTTACAAAGGTGGGAGTTTAATATCGGTGGACCGCTGTAGGCCACAAAAAAAAAAGTCATACGTTGTGACTTTTTGGAAAAAAAAAAGTGATTATGATAATGAAGTAATGGTATAGGATGTTTTTATATACTTACTTTTTACGCTGGATGATATTTAGATGTTAGGTCTTGTTATTTGACCACACTTCAAACACGTACCTAGCAATAGGTCGTCCTTTTCAGTTACAAAGGTGAAGGCTTAAAATCGGTGATCCTCTGTAGACCACGAATAACCCACTGATGGTGATAGGGGAGAACAATGATTTTCAAGAGGTTTCTTAGGAGTAAACTGCCGGTTTTTAAACGAGTAACGATTTTAGTAAGTAAAACGAGATGAGTTTTATACACATTGTCATAAGCGCCATCGAAACTGTTCGTTTCTGAAGGCAGTGACTACTACTATTACACCAAACTACATCACTGTGCCCAGAGTTGAGTTGTCCATTTTGCAATTTGTGAATGATGTTTGTGAGAAAAAGTCTGACTGGACTCTGTGACGGTCTACGGTCTTATGAGACAGGGACCTCCAGCTTCAAGTGGATTCCGAATCACTACAAACATCTGTGGCGCCGCCGGTATTTAAACCCGAAACCTGTGGTACCGAGCGCCAGAGCGCTAGCCATTGGGCCATTCAGGCCCCGAAATAGGGCTCCTTTAGATTACAAATAACCCGCAGATGGTGATAGGGGTTTAGTGTGGTTTGCTAGTTAAAAATTTTCAATCTTCCTTTAAATCAACTCCAAAGTCACGAAAACAAATGAGTCAATCATAAAAAATTTTTAAACGATCCATTGAACAAATTTTTAGAAATCGTGTCAAGTATTTCAATCTTTGACCTGAATAGCCGAATGGCTAGCGGTCAGGCGTTCGGTACCACATGTGTCGGTTTCGCGTTCCGGCGGTGCCATGGATGTGCTTGTAGTGGTTCGAATCCACTTTTAACCGTAGGTCCCGGTCTAATAGGATCGTAAAGCATTGCGGGGGTAGTGCTAATCCACGTCCGCAGCTTATCTTGAAGCTACACACACCTCTTGGGTAGTGCTGAGGGAGTAACGTCACTGTAGTGCTTGCCTTAGGGCATCAACGGCAACTGTCTAAGTGTTCGCTAGATCCATTAGAACAAAAAAATGTTCAATCTTCCCTGAAATCAACACCAAGGACACATAAACATATGTGTCCTTTAAAAAATTTAAAACCACGTACATCATTTCTGTTTATAAGCCCACTGATTTCTATTCATTTTCTTTAAGGAAGAAAACCCGCTAAATTCATATGTTTAAAGAATACGCAAACTATTACCTCAACGAGCATTGGCCCCATTTCTGCAGAGAAAAAATAATAATAAATAAATAAAATTAATAAAATAATAAATAAAAAAATATAATATTAATAAAACTAATAAATAAAATAATAAAATAATAAATAAAATAATAAAATATAAAATAATAATAAAAATGTATAAAAATAACAAATAATAATAATACTAATTTTTTTGTAAGGACACATTTGCTTTCGTGTCCTTGGAGTTGATTTTAGGGAAGATTGCAATACTTGACATGATTTTTTAAAAAAATTTAAATAATAAAAAATAATAAAAAGAATAATAATAAAATAATATTGTTAAATAATAGTAAATAAATATTAATAATAAAAAAATGATAAAATAATATTATAAATAAAATAGTAATAATAATAATATTATTATTTAATAACAATAAATTTAAAAAAAATAATAATATAAAAATTTGAAATAATAATAATACAAAAAATAAATAGATGGTCCCGTTAGTTAAAAATCCCAAGACTTGAAGCATCCGAAGCAGAGACATTCATAAATCTTCCGAAATTAGTTTCGGTGAAACCTATTACAGTCATTCTTGGAGGTGTCAACTTTCCCCATTTCGCGCCAGAGAGACATAAAAAGGCCGGGGGCTTAAATAAAAAACCGGAAAACCCCTTCCGTGAGCCCCGGGGCCCGTAATATCGCGCGATATATATCTCCTCTGCAAAATCAGAAACTGTCGTCTTTCGAAGGGGAACATTTCGCTTTTCAAAACGTCTTCGGGCGATTTATGGCGATTGCTTATTGCAGGATGCCGTTACGGGCAGGAAGAGCACCAGGAATTATTGCATAACAATTTCCCTTCGCAGGAGGGAAAAAAAGTTTAAAAGAAACAGTTGGGGATTTTTTTATCCTATCCTATACGGTTGGAAACGATGCTGAGTAATGGTTATGCGTTTCAGTTCAAGAGTTAAATATGGGTGTAAAAAGCGAAAATTATGCGTTAAGTGTGATTTTCTTTTGGTAAAAAGGATTATGATAATGAAATAATGGACAGGATGTGATATATATTTACTTTTTTCATTGGACGATATTTTAGTGTTAAGTGTTTTTTTATACCACGCCTCAAACACCTACCTAGGAATATGTAGTCTATATCAGGTGGATTTAACATCGGTGGGCTTCTTTAGATAACCACTACTACTACTACACCACACCACATCACTGTACCCTTTTCAGTTTGGTAATTATGTAGGTGGGAAGAAGTCTGGTTGGGCTCTGTGACGCTCTAAGGTCATAGCAGACCGGGATCTACGCTTTAAAGGGAAAAAAAAAATAAATAAACCATTAACAAACATCCCTGCCAAAGCCAGGATTCGAATCAGAAGCCTATGGTACCAAAGGCCAGAGAGCTATCCAATTGGCCAACAGGCTGCCAAAAGCGTAGGAGAAAAACAGAATATATACATATAGTATAGTATACAATAGAATACAATATATATATAGCAAATTCAACTTTACTCTGAATCAGGGCTGGCCCTAGTATTTTTAACCGTCTATTCCCATCATTTCTGTTTATCAGGGCCACTGCTGTCATTTACTTCAATAAATAAAAATCCCGAAAAAATCATATGTTTTTCTGCATACACAAACTATTACCTGCAACGAGCATCGGCAGGGAATAAATAAATAAATAAATGTCCCCGTTAGTTAAAAATCCAAGACATGAAGCACCCAAAACAGACATTCATAAATCTTCTTGAAATTAGTTTGGTGAAACATATTACAGTCATTCCAGAGGTGTCAACTTTCCCCATTTTCACTAGAGACATAAAAGGGCCGGGGCTTAAATAAAAACCGGAAAACCAATTCCGTGAGCCCCGGGGCCCGCAATATTGCGCGATATATATCTCTCCGCGAAATCAGAAACTGTCTTCTTTTTTTAGAGAACATTTCGCGTTTCAAAACTATCTTCCGACGATTTATGGCGATTGCTTATTGTAGGATGCCGTTACGGGCAGGAAGGGCACCAGGGATCCTCGCATAACAATTTCCCCTCGCAGGAGGGAAAAAAAGTTTACAGGAAACAGTTGGGGATTTTTTTTTTTTCCCCCTTCATATACGGTTTTGCCAACGATACTCAGAAATGGTTATTGCTCTTGAATTCAAGAATTAAATGTGGGTGTAAAAAAAAAAAGTGTGATTTTTTGAAAAAGGATTATGATAATGAAATAATGCACAGCATGTCATATATATTTTTCACTGGATGATAATCTAGCTTTAGTACTTTTTTTTACAACGCCTCAAACATGTACCTAGGAATAGGTGCCCTCTATCAGTTACAAAGGTGAAGGTTTAACATGAATTTGCCTCCGTAGACCACGAATAGCCCACCGATGGGGATAGGACAGGAGGATATGTGAAAATGAGCCAAGGGAAGATATAGAGCCAACAGTAGAATGGAAGATGTTTAGCTAAACTTTCTGTTCCTTTAGAATAAGGGACGAGCACTATGGTTAAAATTTAAGGTGACCCTAAATCATGTTTTGAACGGTACTCCTTTCGTTTTAAGATAGTTTGCCTTGAAAATCCACCGAGTAGAGTTTTGGGATGTTTTCCGTTCAGAAATGTTCCTTTTTAGAATAGAACATTTTTACTTTTTCTCCTAAGAAAAAAAAATCAAATTTTAACGCCTAGTAGAGAGGTAATGATTGTATGCTGGCCTGCGCATTACGACTTACACATATGTAAATCGGTAGAAATTGCTAGAAAGTGACTGCAACGATTTTAGTAAAGAATACTTGAAAACTACAGCAGCTTAGTTCAAAACAAAGCCATGAATGTTTGGAGTATTTGAAGAATAAGAATTATTTGAATGCGAAATTGAGCCAATGCACCTAACTGGGACAAAATGCATACGAAATCCCGTTTAATTATTCACTTTCTATTATTATTTATTGTATTTCCCTTATTACTATTCCTGTTTTATCCTCCTATAGAAAAGATTTTTTCTTATGGATGAGTTGTAGATGAGCAAAAAACACAGTTGGACATCGAACTTCTTACAATTAAATTAAGAGTATATTTTTAAAAATCATGCCAAGAATTTCAATCTTTCCTAAAATCAACACCAAGCATAAGAAAGCAAATGGATAAACCAGAACAATTTTTTAAAAATGGTCAAGTATTTTAATCTGCTTTGAAATCAACACCAAGAACTCATAAGCAAATGTGTCCATCAGAAAATTTAGAACCACATACATCATTTCTGATTATTAGCCAATGCTGCCATTTTCATTAAGGCAGAAAAAGCACGAAAATTACCTACAACGAGAATAGGACCCCATTTCTACAGGGAAAAAAAAAAATAATAAATAGTCCCGTTAGTTAAATTCCAAGACTTCCAGCATCCGAAGAGGACATTCATAAATCTTCTTGAAATTAGTTTGGTGAAAAATATTACAGTCATTCTTGAAGGTGTCAACTTTCCCATTTCGCGCCAGAGACATAAAAGGGCCGGGGGCTTAAATAAAAACCGGAAAACCCATTCCGTGAGCCCCGGGGCCCGCAATATTGCGCGATATATATCTCTGCGAGAAATCAGAAACTGTCTTCTTTCGAAGGGCACATTTCGCGTTTCAAGACGTCTTCGGACGATTTATGGCGATTGCTTATTGCAAGATGCCATTACGGGCAGGAAGAGCACTAGGAATCCGTGCATAACAATTTCCCCTTCGCAGGAGGGAAAAAAAAGTTTACTGAAACAGTTGGGGATTTTTTTTTCCCCATCCTATATGGCCAACGATGCTGAGAAATGGTTATGAGTTTGAGTTCAAGAGTCAAATGCGTGCGTTAAAAAAAGATGCGTTAAATGTGATTTTTTTTTGGAAAGGATGATTATGATAATGAAATAATGGCACAGGAAGTCATATATATTTCCTTTTTTACTGGATGATATTTTAGCGTTAGGTGTATTTGTCACCGCACCTCAAAAACGTACCTACGTGGATCTCTATCAGTTACAAAGGGTTTAACATCGGTGGGCCATTCTAGACTACTACTACTACACCACACCCATGCCTCATATCACTGTACCTAGAGCAGAGTGACCCCTTTACGAGATTACGTTTGCTGGGACTTGAATCCGAAACCTTGGTACCAAGCGCCAGTGCGCTAGCAGCCATCAGGCCCACAAAGAAGGGCTTCTGTAGACTACTACTACCAGTCCTATTCCGCTAAGGGGTCCCTTTACAGTTGGGGAAGGATATGGGTAAGAAGAAGCCTGATGCCGTTAAAAAGCACTAGCAATCCGTGCATAAAAAAAAGGGAAAAATTTACGAAACAGTTGGGGATTTTTTTTTATCCCCATCCTATACGGTTAACGATGGTGAGAAATGGTTATGCTTTGAGTTCACGACTTAAATGCGTGCGTTAAAAAGAGGAAGTGTGATTTTTGGAAAGAAGGATTATAATAATGAAATAATAACATAGGAAGTCATATATATTTCCTTTTTCACTACATGATATTTTACCATTAAGTATTGTTTTTTTTCACCATGCCTCAAACATGTAAACAGTAATTGGTAGCCTATCTGTTACAAAGGTGAGAATTTAACATCGGTGGACCTCTTAAGACCACGAAAAAAAAAAAAAAAAAAAAAAGTCATACGTTAAGTGTGATTTTTTGGAAAAAGGGATTATAATAATGAAATAATGGTATAGGATCTTATGTATATTTCCTTTTTACGCTAGATGATATTTTAGTCTTAGTTCTTGTTATTTCACCATACTTTAACAGGTAATCCTCTATCAGTTACAAAGTTGAGGGGCTTAACATCAGTGGGCTGAGAAATAGAGTTGGGATTTTTTCCCCCTATCATATACAGTTCAAGAATACTGAGAAAGTTAAATGTGTGCGCAAAAAAAAGTGTGATTTTTTTGGCAAAAAGGATTATGATAATGAAATAATGGCATAGGATGAAATATATATTTCCTTTTTCACTGCATGATATTACTGTGCCCTAAAAGTAAGACCAATTATTATTTCTTTTCCAAAAAACTTTATTTATTCTTCCAAATTTATTTCATCGCCTTCAAAGTCATCCGCTTCGGACATAATGTACTTATGCCAACTTTTTTTCCCAGACCTCCATGCATGCTGAAAAGTCATCGGCCGGGATGGCCTCCAAAGTGCGCGACGATTCACGTTGAATCTCTTCAATCGACTCAAAACGGGTCTTTTGAGTTTAGGGTATAGCCAGAAGTTGTACGGTGTGAATACGGTGGCTCTGGAACGATATGGGTTTCATTTTTGGCGAAAAAGTCACGAAGAATGAATGCAGTGTGAGCTGGCGCATTCAGTGTTTTAGGTACCCATCGAGATTTGATGCGTTTGAGGCCCACAATGGAATGGACCGATCCTTTTGAAATTCCAACATCATCAGCAAGATCTCTAATTGTAAATCGACGGTTTTAAGCCCCCAGTCTTTAATTTTTTGCAAGTGACACGAACATGTATATACGAATATCGATACTATATACGATATTCGATATGTGTATACACGAATATTTATATACGAATATGTATACAAGAATATGTATATATGATATGCTACACGATGTTTATATACTAATATGTATACAAGAATATGTATATATGATATATACACTAATATGTATATACGAATATCGATAGTAAATACAATATATGATATATGTATATATGATATGTATATACAATATCGATAATAAATACAATATACGATATATATACACATGAATATGTATATACGAATATCGATGGTATATACGATATATCTATATATTATACAATAATATGTATATACGAATATGATATATACGATATGTATACACGAATATGTATATGCAATATGTATACACGAATATGCATTATACGAATCGTCGATAGGCTGTTCGTGGTGGTGTATTCACCCATCCCCCATTTTGACCAGCAACAAAACAAAATAACATCTATAGGATGGTGTCACCTACCTACGACGGAGACGAAGGTGGTCCCTGTGGCGGTTTCTCCGTCCACGCTGCGGACTACGCAGCTGTACTCGCCCTCGTCAGCCGCCCTCTGGACGCTCTGGATGGACAGCGTGCCGCCGTGGCTCACCTTCTGACGGTGGTGCAATGGAAGCAGGATGCCGCCTGCGAATGGAAAGAAACAGTTCAATAATCATGTTTGAATGTTGGCCGAACATCAGTGTGACCAGTTGTTTTGAACAATAAGACAAGTAATATAAAAAAAAAAAAATTTTAAGTCAATTCCTACTTTTTTTTTCCCACTATATTGCAGAAAAGTCCTTTACAAATAAAATTGAAATTTTCCACTTACAAGTGTAAACTGTTTGTTATTATAACAGACAACAGATGGCGCCACGAACAAGAGATGTAACTCCATATAAGGGTGTTGTCTTGTACGGGGATTCCAATGTAAGAGCAAGTTCTTTTCAAACTAAAGTCAATAATACTACTTCTACTACGCGAAAAATGGAATGTGGACTCCCGCAAGGATCCTTATTATCACCGCTTCTTTTAATATCTACGTGAATGACTTCCAGCGAGACGAAAATATTCTCACAGCCATGTACGCAGACGATACCGCAATCATTACACAGCACTTCCACGAATACACTCTCTATTTTAGACTTCAATCTTTTTTCCATAGGCTACAAACTTGGCTCTGCTTATGGAAAATCAAAGTTAATACCAGCAAATGTGCAGTTCTCATCTTTCACCGCAAAAGAACCACTCCAAATGTTCATCAAATTCTTATCCTTTAACGAACCAGTGCCTTTTGTAACTGAGTACAAATACTTTGGTTTCATACTGGACCGCCGCCTTACATTTCAAAAACACATTCATTACATTATTTCTAAAGCTAATAAAGCCAAATTCACAATTGCACCTTTAATTTTCAGGAAAAGCAAAATATCTCTCAGAGGCAAACTAAATATTTACATTTCACTTATCCGACCTATACTGCTTTATGCGATTCCGGTCTGGATAAATTCAGCAATGATCCATTTGAGGCGACTGCAAGTTCTTCAAAATCAGTTCTTAATGACGATAACAGATGCGCCTTTTCATTATAACCGCCATCGTATTCCCGACGAATTAAAAATTGATCCTATTCTAAACCTTGGCAAAAAGATTACCGAAAATTTCATTCTAAAAATTGATGCGTCTACAAATCCAACGCTGCTAAATCTCCCTTATTTATGATCCGACCACGCGCCATGCGAAAAAACGCCCGCGTTCTATTTACTTTCAAGAATTTAGTTCATTCCCCGTGGCTAAAAGAATACACTTTGACCCGGGGTGAAAAAGATCTGTGCCAGACATTTCACTCTCGTTTTGATGCGTACTCCGATTCCAAAAAGAAGAACCCTTTTTTTTTGTTTAGAATCACTTTCCACCACTGTAGTTTATTTTGATAGCTTCGGAATCGCTCTTTTCTTTCAAGGTCGGTAAAAACACTGAACTTCGAAACGATATTGTTTTGGTTTGTTTATAACTCTGCCCTCCCCTTTCCTTTTCTTTTTTTTTTTCTCTTCAGCCAGTCAGAAGTTTTCGTGGTTTCGTAACGGTTATTTTTTAACTCCTTTTAATTGCCACAGTTTTTATTTTTAAAAACTTATGTGAACTATTATTTTAAATTTTGTATTTATTAACCTTTTACCCTGTAAATTCTCTCCGAGCATGGGCTCGTTTAATATTCTTTCCTTAGCTCATCTTTTGGATTTTAAAAATTTTGTTTTTAATAATTATTATTGATATGGAGGTACGGGAAATTCCCTGGTACTCCAACTAAACACCTACCGTTACGTTACGTAAGGGCAAAAAGAAGGAACGCAACGGAGTTGCTGATAAGTATTGGCTCGAATAAGTATTTTGTAATGTGAATAAAATGTGCTTTTATATCAACCGAAAGTTGTCTCAATTATTGATAAAAGAAAAAAAAAGAAGATAACACAAGTGGCGCCATCTATTATTAGATACATGCAACATAAATGTAAAAAAATTAAAACGGATGAATTGAATTTAATGAATGAATTGATATTTGAGAAAACTATTCACATCAAGTGTCATCCACTACAAGTTAAAAAAAAAAAAAGGTTTAAATGTTAATTAATGTTCAATTATGTTTAAATGTTCTAACCATAATTGAAGTATGTTAGAACATAACAATTATGTTGTAAACGTAATTGAATTATGTTTAGAACATAATTGTTATTACTATGTGTTTAGAACATTAAGTTATGCTAAAAATCATATTTAGAACATAATTGTTACCACTTACGTTTATACTTTTATACTGTTTTACTTTTATACTTTTATATACTTATACACATTTTATGTTTATACTTTCATACTGTTTTACTTTTAAACTTTTATTTACTTATGTGTATAAGTAAATGAATTTTATGTTTATACTTTTATACTTTTTATATGTTTATACTTTTTATAATTGAACACTTATGTTTAGAATATAATTGAACATATTTAAATCATGTTTAAATATTCTAAGTTCAATTATGTTTAAATGTTTAAATTCAGTGTGACCCGTTGTTTTGAACAGAAAAGCAAGTCAAATACACAGTCCAGTCCCATTAATGTGCCCACCACCTACTTTCGACGTCAACGTGAACTAACCCATCCCAAAAGGCAGGGGGCAGCACATTGCAGCGGAGTGTATATAAAAGAATTACTCTTAATACCAGAATATACAAGAGTGTATATTCTGACTTTTGACAGGGGGTCACATTAATGTGACTGGACTGTATACATAAAAAAAAAATTTTAAGTCAATTCATACTTTTTTTTTCACTCTGTTGCAGAAAAGACCTTTATAAATAACTTTCATTCGTTTCTTTAAGTTAAAAAAAAATTCTCTCACACACATGCACATTTCCATCTCTCTCACTCATTTATTCACATATTTCATTTTCAATTTTGTTCCCTACTTGACTCAGACTGGAACCCAGCATGAAAAAAGGAATCTGAAAATAAATTTTATTCCACTCTTCGCCACTGACGGTATTCATTCCTAAATTGATAGCCTGCTAAATATCTTATAGAAGAGAAAATCGCAAATAAAACTAAAATGAATTAATTAAATTTAATGCAGGAATTAATATTTCACTGAACTGCATTCACATCCAGTGTCATCCACTACATGTTCAAAAAAATTTATTTGAACACGAATGGATGAATAAAAAGTATTTTATGAACGATTAGAAATTTGAACAAGATATATATAGGGAGAGTGTGAGCTGATAGAAGGAATCGAACAATTGCAATAATTTAACTGATTGCTTCAATGATGTAGTCCAACCATAAGTAATAAAATGCAAAGTGTGTCATTATTCTAAAGGGACAAAGCAAAATATTGGGGCAAACACCTCTGCTATTTGCACATCATGATATTTTGACAGTAATTTATTATTTGTTATTTTGAATTACATTTTTTATTTATAATATGTATTTGCTGGAATTTCTTTTGTATACCTTACAGAAAAAAAAAGGGGGACTGGGTTGAGAATACCACCTGCAAATGAGTCAAAACAGTTCAATTATGCTTAAATGTTCTAAACATAATTGAATTATGTTTGGAACACAATTTAATATTATGTTTAGTGTAACTAAACACTTATGTTTATACATTTATACTGTTTTACTTTTATACTTTTTATGTGTTTAAACTTTTATAATTTTTATATGTTAAAATTTTTTTATAATTGAACACTTATGTTTAGAATATAATTGAACATATTTCAATTATGTTTAAATTCAGTGTGACCACTTGTGTTGAACAGAAAAACAATTGAAGTATACATTTTATCAATGGTATAGTCCGACCACAAGTAACAAAATAAAAAGGGGTCTGAATGGTCGAGTGGCTGGCGCTCTGGCACTCGGTACCACAGGTTTTCGGGTGAGAGTCCCGGCAGTGCCATGGATGTTTGTAGCGGTTCGAATCCACTTTAAACCGTAGGACCCGGTCTCCTATAACCGTAGAGCGTCACAGAGCTCAATCTGACTTCTCCCCCACATCCTTCCCAAACTGTAAAGGAGCAACTCAGCTCTAGACACAGTGATGTGGTGTGGTGTAGTAATTGTAGTAGTAATAATAAAATAGAAAGCTTTCTCCTATTCTAAAGAGGGCCAAAGACCTTTCCTCCTTTTCATACTACTATTCGATGACGATTTGCCAGATTGACGGAGAACCTTGGTTGCTTAGCAACCTCTATCTCCTGCTTAGTGAATGAGAGAAGTTTCTTAAGCTTTAAACCCATTGATTAGATAGAAAAGGTGTAAGATATATTATATATATATGTATATATTATTAATTTATTTTAAAAAATTAACTTATTAATTATTTTTATATTTTTAATTAATAAAATTTTGTTTATGCATAAATAACTTTTTTTTTTATATTATTATTATAACTTTTAAGAAGGTAATAAAAAAAAAATAAACAGTAGAAACGAAAACAATTGGAGTGGAAATTGTGACTCAGATACTAACATTCCTTCGCGTAAACATGTTTTGAAGGATTTATGAAAATTCCGCGAAATTGTTATTATTCATGCATATTCATTTATTATTATTATTCATGCATTTATTTTTTTATGCTTACTAAATATACAAGAAACTTTATTTTGTTTACAACTCTGGTGATCATTTTTGTATCAAATAAAATAAAACATTCCGAAAATTTCATATAAATGAATATTTTATTTTGTAATTTGTGGGATGTAAATTTATTAATAGAATATAAATGTCAAATACGTTTTATAGAAAAATTAAATTTATATTTATTGACTGCTAAAAAAGGAACTACTTCTTTTGAGAATCGCAGACCTTTTTTTTTTTCTCTTGATGCAATAATGGACAATGTCTATTATAAAAATCATGTGAGGTATATGATCACATGAGGATTATGTCTGACTCGAACCGACAATTCCAATGCACGCTCTATTATATTACAACTACTCTATGGTCCGATTGCTTTGGTTAGGTTTGTCACTCTACTGTCATCTTGCGCACACGAGGGCTAAACAGACAGGGACCTACAGTTTAAAGAGGGATTCCGAACCACTCAAATATATCATACCATCACCAGGATTCGCACCTGGAGCTAGCCACTTGCAAATCAGGCCGCTCTACTATCTGAAGTAAGTTGCTAAGTCAGACGGATTTAAACAATCTCGGAAACAAAGGCAAAATGGACAGCTGTTTCTTTGATGCGTGAGGAAAAATGATTAAAATTTTGCTGTCTTTTTAGTTCCAAAAACGTATCGCAAAATCCATGAATATCAATAACAAATTGCTCAAAAAATTATATCATCTTTGAATTTTTAGTGAATCCCTAAATGTTAAAGCGAATCCCTCTCTCGCTCTCTCTTTATATAGTCTCTCGCAGTCTTTCTCTCCCTTTAGATAACTATATACAGGGTGATTATAATTAAAGTTCCACTTTCGAAATGATGTCAAAAAGAACCACTCTTCACAATGAGTTCACATTTGAAATGAAGATACTTTAAGAAGGGGGAAATGGTACGGCAACAGAAAAAGTTCCAAAGTGTATTAATAGATGGCGTTGTAAGCAGCGTAAAGAAAGTGAATTTGGCTGTATCAGAGATATTTTGAATAGAAAGAACAACGTATTTCGCATGAGTTGCACATTCAACCAACTGTAGTGTTCAATGTGCTGGATCGTTTGGGTTTTTACCGAAAACAAAGACTTCCAACTCATTCAACAGTGGAAAGCCCATCCACCACGGGAGATTATACCCAATTGAATGGGAAAAAATCGGCGGAACTTTTTTGGAACTTATTTTGATGCCGTATCTTTTCTCCTTTTCAAGTGTCTTTAGTTTAAATTTGAACTCATTGTGATGAATGCTTTTTACAGCATTTTGTAAAGTGGATTTTAATTATAATTTTCATGCATATCTATATATTTAATTTGATTTTCGGGAAAGATATTTAAATAAACCCCAAAAATCTGAACATTCTTTTTGATATTCTAAAAAAGAAAAAGTTAATTGTATCGCAACTCAACAGCCTGTTCTAAAAATTATTTAGAAATCCGTGTTTGATTCAATTAAATTTATTCCATAAAACGAATTTTTCTATCAAGTTATTTAAAGGGAGAAAATACAGATTGCTTCTTTCTAGAAAAATTAAGAATGCCACGGTAAATGATGTTTGTTTTGAAACCCGTATTAATCTAAAGAAATTAATAATATTTTTTTTCTGAACATTTCAAAAAATTATTGAAGTTATATTCCAATCATTTCAGGTAAAAAAAAATTCCAGCGAGAAAAAAATAAATTGCCTCTTTAACTTAAAGCATACCAAAAAAAAAAAAAAATAAATAAATTGCAAACATGACACGAACACTTCTGTAACATATTTTATCCAGGTTTGCAATTTACCTTTCTTTGCAAGTAATACCTTTTGACATTGCAAAGTACAGAATACTGTAGCTGTAATAAATGTGGTAGTTAGAAATCTTGAAGAAAAAAAAAGAACTCCAAGAATTACTTTGTTAGAACACTAGTCAATTGACGCTAAATAAAAAATTTTGATTCATCTCAGATTTTTTGCAGAAACCACCATACTTTTTCGAAATACGAAAAATGAAAATGTGTCCTTCCATTAAATTTAAAACTCCTTTTAAAAACGTATTCCTTAAAATGAAAAAGCACATTTCTTAAAAATGGTACTTTTTGAAATTAAGGATTACTTTTGTTTAAATCAATATAAAGAATTTAAAGATATGTCATCTTTAAATAACCTCGAAAAGTGAAAATTAAATAAATTGGGATTTTTTTTTTTTTTTTGGGGGGGTGCAGATTCGGCTGAACCCTCCCCTTTTTGAAGTGTGGGTGTATATATTTTTTTTTGCCATAATCCATGATCAGAAAGGATGAAATTTACGGTTTTCGCTTAAAAGTAATTTTGGGGGAAAATATTCCTGGACGGAAATGGAATTCTCGCGCACTACTCCTGATTAATGTGAAGGCAGGAGAAATTAAATTTCTCTGAATTCTCGCCCCGAGAGGAAGAAATATTTAATTTTCCTTTTTTTTTTTTTTTATTTATATTTCTATTCTTTCTTTTACTTTTTTTTTTTTTCAGTCTTGCAAGAGAAAGGGAAAAAACGAACCAAATTCACGCAATACGTCTTATAAAGAAATAAATAGTCTAAATACCAAAGGAGGAAACATTAAGATGAAATATCGAGCTCTCTCTCTATATATATATACGCAGAAACAAATAAAATGCATGCGAATATTTTATTGCGAAAGGAGGTAAAAAATGCATTGATGTTGGTAAAAGATTAACATTCATGCAAAAAAAAAAAAAAAAAAAAAAAAAATTATAATAAGTGTAGTTATATATCACAAATATAAGAATAAATTAAATATAAGAATATTCCAATAAGAATTCTACTTGGATATTCTAAACGAACATTATTTTTCCTTAAACTTGATGAAGGTCAGATCAATCTAATAATTCAATCTGTTTTTAATATTCGAAAGAAAAGGAGTATTTTTTTTCATTTTGTTGAGAGAAATTTATATAAATTTATAGCTGGACAACTATATGGAATTTTTGAAGGATTTATCTAGTTTGTTTTAACTTTGAGCAGAAGTGTTGCCTTTCTTGTAATCAGCTTCAATTAAAGAGCAGGTGTTAAATCCATACCAATTAGCAAATTTCTTTTTCAGAATATAACTTCACTAATTAATTTAAGTGAAGAAATCACTTACGTATTTGCATAACATTTCTTGTCAGTGCAAAAATCCATAAATTTTAAATGTCATTCTTTTTTTTCAATTCCTTCTATTAGTCCACACTCTCCCTATATATATCTTGTTCAAATTTTCAATCGTTCATAAATACTTTCTATTCATCCACTCGAGTTTAAATACATTTTTTTTTATTAAACTTGTAGTGGATGACACTGGATGTTAATACAGTTTTTTTCGAACATGAATCCATTCATTAAATTGAATTAATTAATTTCAGTTTTTTTAGATTTAATTTGCATACATCTACCTACAGAGGCGCCAGATAAACTTAAAAATGAATGAAAATTATTTATAAAGGACTTTCTGCAATAGAGTGAAGAAAAAGTAGGAATTGACTTGATTTTTTTTTATATAACTTGTTTTATATAACTAATTTTGTTGAGAAAATTTTTATAAATTTATAATAATAATAGTGTGTTCTATCCCCAGCTGGCAAACTATCTTGAAATTTCGAAGGATTTATCTTTTGTTAAACTTCAGTAGAAGTGCTTCAGTAGTAGTGCTTTGTAATCATATTAAATTGAAGAGCAGGTGTCCAATCCGTACCAATTAGCAAATTTCTTTTCAGAATAGCACTAAACTAATCAATTTAATGAAGAAATCTCTTACATATTTGCCTAACATTTTTGTCAATGTAAAATTCCTTAAATGTTAAATGTTTTTTTTTAATTATCTTGAAACGAAATTGGTGAATAAGAAGCAAATGGAAATCTTTTTCAAGTTAAAGCATTGATGATTTGTGTAAGTAGAACAAATATCCGATCTATTTAAAGGAAAAAGAAAAACAAGTAAAATAAAAAAAATAATCAATTCTACTTTTTTCATTCACTTTTGCAGAATGTCCTTTATAAATAATTTTCATTCAATTTTTTAAGTTTAACCGGCGCCATCTATAGGTAGTTAATGCAATTTAAATCTAAAAAAATTTTAATTAATTAATAAAAAATTAATTACTGAATTAATATTTGAAAAAACTGTATTCACATGAAGTGTCCTCCACTACAAGTTCAAAAAATATATCTGAACTTGAGTGTATGAATAAAAAAGGATTTCATGAACAATTGAAAATTTGAACAAGATATATATAGGGAGAGTGTGAGCTAATAGAAGGGATTGAAAAAGTATTACAAGAAAACCAACCTTTTGTCTACTTTTTAAAACTCAAACCAATATCAGTTCTCAAATTTTTTTTTACTGATATAATAATAAATACAAATGCAAATCAATTACTATAATGATTCTCAAATGAGTGTCATTTTAACAGTAGTTTTTTGACTGCTAAGTTCAAAGGTTTTATGAGAAAGAAATCATTCTTTTATAGTATGTAAATATAAAAGAGAAGATGGCAAAAAGTATTGGACCAGCATGGAGAATATGTAATACGGAAATATTTTCATACTATAAAAGAAATCGTCTTTGATTTTCATTAAAAAAAAACAATTACTTTCCCAACAACAAGATATTTGAAAAAGAAATATATATATATATATATATATATATATATATATATATATATATGGTGCTTTTCGGGTAAGACATTTAAATAATCTAAAAAAATCTGAATATTCTTCGATATTCTCAACAAAAAATTAATTGTATCGCTACCCAACAGGTTGCTCTAAAATTTTTAAAAAATCCACGTTTGATTCAATTAAATTTATTCCATACAACGAATTTTTCTATCAGTTTATTTAAAGGTAAAAAGTACAGATTGCTTCTTTCTAGAAAATGTAGAAATGCCACCGTAAATAACGTTGTTTGGAATCCGTTTTAATCTAAAGAATTTAATGATATTTTTTTTGAACATTTTAAAAATTATTGAAGTTATATTCCGATCATTTCTGGTAAAAATATTCCCGCGAAAAATATAAATTGCCCCTTTAACTTAAAGCATACCCAAAAACTGCATTGTTAAAAATGACGGGAACACTTCTTGTTGCATATTTTAGCCAGGTTTGCAATTTACCTTTCTTTGCAAGTAATACCTTTTTTGACATTGCAAAAAAGTACAGAATACTGTAGCTGTAATAAATGTGGTAGTTAGAAATCTCGAAAAAAAAAAAACTCAAGAATTACTTTGTTAGAACACTAGTGATTTGCTGTCAAATAAAAAAATTTGATTCATCTACGATTTTAGAAGAAAACGCCATAATACTTTTTCGAATACGAAAAATGAAAAATGTGTCCTACCATTAAATTTAAAACTTCCTTTTAAAAACGTATTCCACTAAATGAAAAAGCCACACTTCTTAAAAATGGTACTTTTTGAAATTAAGGATTACTTTTGTTAAATCAATATAAAGAATTTAAAGGCACGTCATTCTTTAAATAACCTTGAACAAGTAAAATAAAAAAATCTTTTTAAAGTCAATTCCTACTTTTTTTCACTCTATTGCGGAAAGTCCTTTATAAATAATTTTCATTCATTTTTTTAAGTTTATCTGGCGCCATCTATTGGTAGATATATGCAACTTAAATCTAAAAAAACTAAAATGAATGAATTAATGTTTGAAAAAAACTGTATTAACATCCAGTGTCATCCACTACAAGTTTGAAAAAAGATGTATTTGAAATAGAGTGGAGGAATAAAATGTATTTTATGAACGATTGAAAATGCGAACAAGATATACACTGAAGTGACAAAAGTCATGGGATACCTCTTAATATCGTGTCGGCCCTCCTTTCGCCCGGCGAAGTGCAGCAACTCGAAGTGGCATGGACTCAACAAGTCGTTGGAAGTCTTCTGCAGGAATATTGAGCCATGCTGTCTCGATAGACGTCCATAATTGTGAAAGCGTTGATGGTGCAGGATTTTGAGCACGAACAGACCTCTCGATGATGTCCCATAAATGATCGATGGGAATCATGTCGGGCGATCTAGGTGGCCAGATCATTCGTTGGAATTGTCCAGAATGTTCTTCAAACCAATCGCGAACAGTTGTGGCCCTGTGACATGGCGTATTGCCATCCATAAAAATCCAATCGTTGTTTGGGTACATGAAGTCCATGAATGGCTGCAAGTGATCTCCAAGTAGCTGAACATAAGCATTTCCAGTCAATGTTCGGTCCAGTCGCACCAGAGGACCAAGTCCATGCCATGAAAAAAAACAGCCCACACCATTTAGGAGCCACCACCAGCTTGAACAGTGCCTTTCTGACAGTTTGGTTCCATGGCTTCGTGGGGTCTGCGCCACACTCGAACCCTACCATCAGTTTTTACCAACTGAAATCGTGACTCATCGGACCAGGCCACGGTTTTCCATTCATCTAGGGACCAACCGATATGCTCACGTGCCCACGAGTCGCTGCAAGCGATGTCGTTCTGTCAGTAAAGGCACTCGAGTCGGTCTTCTGCTGGAATAGCCCAAGAAAGCCAAATTTCTCCGCACAGTTCTAACAGACAAGTCCCTTGTACGTCCCACATTGATTTCTGCGGTTATTTGACGCAGTGTTGCTTTGTCTGTTAGAATTTTCGACTCTTTGCAGACGTCGCCGGTCTCGGTCGTTAAGTGCAGGCGGTCGACCACTGCGCTGTCCATGGTGGGATGTTATGCCTGAAATTTCATACTCTCGGCACACTCTTGACACAGTGGATCTGGGAATGTTGAATTCCCTAACGATTTCGAAATGGCATGTCCCATGCGTCTAGCTCCAACTAACATTCCGCGTTCAAAGTCTGTTAATTCCCGTCGTGCGGTCATCATCACGTCAAAACCTCTTCACATGAATAACTAGAACAGAAATGAAAGCTCTGCGAAAGCACTGCGCATTTATACCTGTTCTACGCGATGCTACTGCCATCTGAAAATTTGCATATTGCTATCCCATGACTTTTGTAACTTCAGTGTATATAGGGAGAGTGTGAGCTAATAGAAAGAATTGAAAAAAAATTGTTTTGGAAGGGGAAGCTGGGTAGATTCGGCTGACCCTCTCACCTCTTTTGAAGGGGGTGTATATATTTTTTGCCCTAATCCATGATCAAAAGAATAAAATTTACGGATTTCGTTTAAAAGTAATTTTTTTCGGAAAATATTCCTGGACGGAAAGAATTTTTGCGCACTACTCTGATTAATGTGAAGGCGGGAGAAATTAGATTTCTCCTGAATTCTCGCCCCGAGGAGAAAGAAATATTTAATTTTCTTTTTTTTTTTATTTATTTTTATTTATTTATTTATTTTTATTTATTTATTTATTTTTCTTTCTTTTTTTTTTTTTTCAATCTGGCAAGAGATGGGGAAAAAACGAACCGATTTCACGCAATACATCTTATAAGAAAATTAATCGCCCAGATAGAAAAAGAAGGAAACATTAAAATGAAACATGGTGCTCTCTCTATATATATATACGCAGAAACAAATAAAATGCATCTGAATATTTTATCATGACGAAGGAAAAAATGCAATGATGTTAGTAAAAGGTTAACATTCATGCAAAGAAAAATTGCAGTTATATATCACAAATATTTAATCCTTTTTCCCTCATATCCCATAATGCCGTGAACAGATTCTTTTGTTTGTGATTCTTTTATTTTGTTATATATAATTAGTACGCCTATTTATATATACTAAGGTAAATCAATTACAGTAATGTTTCTGAAATCAGTGTCAGAGTTATTTAGAGAGAGTTAATGTTAAGAGTTATTTCCAATGTCAGTTTTTGACTGCTAAGATCAAAGTTTTTATGAGATGGGAATCATGCTACAGCCAGGAAGATGGCAAAAGGTATTGGACCAACATAGAGAATATTTAAAACAACAAAATATTTATATACTATAGAAAAATCGTCTTTAATTTTCATCAAAAGTAAAAAAATTATTATTTTTCGAACAACCCGATATTTCAAAAGAGATATATTTATATACAGGGGAATTATAATTAAAGTGCCACTTTCAAAATGCTGTCAAAAAAAAAGGAACCCTCGTCACAGTGAGTTCAAATTTGAACTGAAGATACTCGGAGAAGTGGGAAACGGTACGGCATCAAAAGAAAGTTCCAAAGTATATGAATAGATGGCGCTGTAAGCGGCCTAAGGAAAGTGAATTCGGCTGCCAGTGCTAGTTTGAATTGAAATGACAACGTATTTGGCTTGAGTTGCACATTCAACCCACTGCAGTGTTCAATGTGCTTGATTGTTTCGGTTTTTAGACTGAAAAATGACTTCCGAGTCATTCGACAGTTATGACACTGTGACTGGAAAGCCCATCCACCACGGCGAGGTCATACCCAATTTGACGGGAAAAATTGGCGGTACTTTTTTGGAAACTTTTTTTTTTTTTGATGCCGTACGGTTTCCCCTTTAATCAAGTGTCTTCAGTTCAAATTTGAACTCATTGAGACGAGTTGTTCTTTTTGACAGCATTGTGACAGTGGTACTTTAATTATAATCACTATTTATATAAATATTTTTCTTTTCAAGTATCGGGTTGTTAGGAAGTAGTTTTGTTTTTTATTTTTTTAAGAAATAAAAGACGATTTTTTTATAGTATATAAATATTTTATTGCTTCATATATTTTGACGAGTTGTTCTTTTTTTACAATATTTTGAAAGTGGGACTTTAATTATAAATTACTCTGTATATCTGTATATACAATGTGATTTTCTGGTAAGATATTTAAATAACCCAAAACAATCTAAATATTCTTCGATATACTAAACAAAAACTTAATTGTAAAACTTAATTTGTTGCTAAACTCAAAAACTTAATTTGTTGCAGCAAAACATGCTGTTCTAAAACTGTTTAAAAATCCGTGTTTGACTCAATTAAATTTATTCTGTAAAACGAATTTTTCTTACAATTTATCTACAGAAAAAATACAGATTGCTTCTTTCTAGAAAAATGTAGAAACGCCACCGTAAATAATGTTTGTTTACAATACGTTTTAATGTAAAGAAATTAATAATATATATATTTTTTTACATTTCAAAAATCATTGAAGTTATATTCCAATCATTTTTGGTAAATAAATTCCTGCGAGAAAAAAAAAATTGCCTCTTTAATTTAAAGCATACCTAAAAAATACATTCTTAAAAATGATACGAACACTTCTTATAGCATATATTATCCAGGTTTGCAATTTTCTATTCCCGCCTTGCAAGTAATACCTTTTTTGACATTGCAGTGAACTGAAATAACTGAAAAGCTGTAATAAATGTGGTAGTTAGAAATCTTGAAAAAAAACCCCAAAAACTTAAACACTAGTGATTTGACGCAAATGGAAAAATTTTGATTTATCTACGATTTTGGAGAAAACTGCATACTTTTTCAAATGCGATAAATGAAAAATGTCCATTAAATTTAAAACTCCTTTGAAAATTGCATTCCTTTAAAATGAAAAAGCCGCATTTCTTAAAAATGGTGCTTTTTGAAATTAAGGATTACTTTTGTTAAATTAATATGAAGAATTTAAAGATAAGTCATTCTTTAAATAACCACGAAAAGTGAAAATAATAAATTGTTTCTTTTTTGGGGGTTTAGGGGGCGGTAGGATTCTTCTGAACACTGCTTTTTTGAAGTGAGGTGTATATTGTTTTTGCCATAATCCATGATCAGAAAGGATAAAATTTACGGTGTTCGCTTAAAAGTAATTTTTGGCGGTGAAATATTCCTGGACGGAAATGGAATTTTCGCGCACTACTCCCTGATTAATGTGAAGGCCGGAGAAATTAAATTTCTACTGAATTCTCGCCCCGAGAGGAAGAAATATTTAATTTTCCTTTCTTTTTATTTATTTATATTTCTATTCTTTCTTTTACTTTTTTATTTTTTCAGTCTTGCAAGAGAAAGAAAAAAAACTAACCAAATTCACACAATACGTCTTATAAGGAAATGAATAGTCCAAATACCAAAGGAGGAAACATTAAGATGAAACATCGTGCTCTCTCTCTCTCTATATATATACGCAGAAAAAAATAAAATGCATGAGAATATTTTATCGCGAAGGGAGGTAAAAAAATGCATTGATGTTGGTAAAAGGTTAACATTCATGCAAAAAAAAAAAAAAAAAATTATAGTAAGTGTAGTTATATATCACAAATATAAGTATAAAGCAAATATAAGAATATGCCAATAAGAATTCTACTTGGATATTCTAAACGAACATTATTTTGTCCTTAAACTTGAAGGTCAGATCACTCTAATAATTCAATCTTTTTTAATGTTCGAAAGAAAAGGAGCATTTTTTTTCATTTTGTTGAGAGAAATTTGTATAAATTTATAGCTGGACAACTATCTGGAATTTTTGAAGGATTTATCTAGTTTGATTTAACTTTGAGTAGAAGTGTTGCCTTTGTAATCAGTTTCAATTAAAGAGTAGGTATTAAATCCATACCAATTAGCAAATTTCTTTTCAGAATATCACTTCACTAATTAATTTATGTAAGAAATTATTTACGTATTTGCATAACATTTCTTGTCAGTGCAAAAATCCGTAAATGTTAAATGTACTTCTTTTTTTTTTTCAATTCTTCCTATTAGACCACACTCTCCCTATATATATCTTGTTCAAATTTTCAATCGTTCATAAAATACTTTCTATTCATCCACTCGAGTTTAAATACATTTTTTTATTAAACTTGTAGTGGATGACACTGGATGTTTATACAGTTTTTCGAATATGAATTCATTCATTAAATTGAAATAATTAAATTCAGTTTTTTAGATTTAATTTGCATACATCTACCTACAGAGGGCGCCAGATAAACTTAAAAAATGAATGACAATTATTTATAAAGGACTTTCTGCAATAGAGTGAAGAAAAAGTAGGAATTGACTTGATTTTTTTTTTATATAACTTGTTTTTATATAACTAATTTTGTTGAGAAAATTTTTTTATAAATTTATAATAATAATAGTGTGTTCTATCCCCAGCTGGCAAAATATCTTGAATTTTCGAAGGATTTATCTTTTTGTTAAACTTCAGTAGAAGTTCTGTCTTTGTAATCATATTAAATTGAAGAGCAGGTGTCCAATCCGTACCAATTAGCAAATTTCTTTTTCAGAATAGCACTAAACTAATCAATTTAATGAAGAAATCTCTTACATATTTGCATAACATTTTTTGTCAGTGTAAAATTCCTTAAATGTTAAATGTTTTTTTTAATTATCTTGAAACGAAATTGGTGAGTAAGAAGCAAATGGAAATCTTTTCAAGTTAAAAGCATTGATGATTTGTGTAAGTAGAACAAATATCCGATCTATTTAAAGGAAAAAAGAAAAACAAGTAAAATAAAAAAAAAATTTTTAATTCATCTCAGATTTTAGAAAGAAACGCCACACTATTTCCAATACAAAAAACGAAAAATGTGGAATGTCCATTAAATTTAAAACTGCATTTAAAAACGCATTCCTTTAAAATGAAAAAGCACATTACTTAAAAATGGTACTTTTTGAAATTAAGGATTACTTTTGTTTAAATCAATATAAAGAATTTAAAGGTATGTCGGTCTTTAAATAACCTGGAAGAGTAAAAATAAACAAGTAATGTAAAAACAAATTTTTTAAAGTCAATTCCTACTTTTTTTCACTATTGCAGAAAGTCCTTTATAAATAATTTGCATTCATTTTTTTTTAAGTTTAACCGGCGCCCTCTATAGGTAGTTAATGCAATTTAAATCTAAAATTTTTTAATTAATTAATTAAAATTAATTACTGAATTAATATTTGAAAAACTGTATTCACATCCAGTGTCCTCCACTACAAGTTCAAAAAAATGTATCTGAACTTGAGTGTATGAATAAAAAGGATTTCATGAACAATTGAAAATTTGAACAAGATATATATAGGGAGAGTGTGAGCTAATAGAAGGGATTGAAAAGTATTACAAAAAACCAACCTTTGTCTACTTTTTAAACTCAAACCAATATCAGTTCTCAAATTTTTTACTGATATAATAATAAATACAAATGCAAATCAATTACTATAATGATTCTCAAATGAGTGTCATTTTAACAGTAGTTTTTTGACTGCTAAGTTCAAAGGTTTTATGAGAAAGAAATCATTCTTTTTATAGTATGTAAATATAAAAGAGAAGATGGCAAAATGTATTGGACCAGCATGGAGAATATGTAATACGGAAATATTTTCATACTATAAAAGAAATCGTCTTTGATTTTCATTAAAAAAAAAAAAACAATTACTTTCCCAACAACACGATACTTGAAAAAAGAAATATATCTCTATATTTATATATATACACTGAAGTGACAAAAGTCATGGGATACCTCTTAATATCGTGTCGGCCCTCCTTTCGCCCGGCGAAGTGCAGCAACTCGACGTGACATGGACTCAACAAGTCGTTGGAAGTCTTCTGCAGGAATATTGAGCCATGCTTTCTCGATAGACGTCCATAATTGTGAAAGCGTTGATGGTGCAGGATTTTGGGCACGAACAGACCTCTTGATGATGTCCCATAAATGCTCGATGGGATTCATGTCAGGCGATCTAGGTGGCCAGATCATTCGTTGGAATTGTCCAGAATGTTCTTCAAACCAATCGCGAACAGTTGTGGCCCTTTGTATGTCCCACATTGATTTCTGCGGTTATTTGACGCAGTGTTGATTGTCTGTTAGAATTTTCGACTCTTTGCAGACGTCGCCGGTCTCGGTCGTTAAGTGCAGGCGGTCGACCACTGCGCTGTCCATGGTGGGATGCTATGCCTGAAATTTCATACTCGGCACACTCTTGACACAGTGGATCTGGGAATGTTGAATTCCCTAACGATTTCCGAAATGGCATGACCCATGCGTCTAGCTCCAACTAACATTCCGCGATCAAAGTCTATTAATTCCCGTCATGCGGTCATCATCACGTCAAAAACCTCTGCACATGAATAACTTGAACAGAAATGAAAGTTCTGCGAAAGCACTGCGCATTTATACCTGTTCTACGCGATGCTACTGCCATCAGAAAATTTGCATATTGCTATCCCATGACTTTTTGTCACTTCAGTGTATATATATATATAAGGTGCTTTTCGGGTAAGACATTTAAATAATCTAAAAAAATCTGAATATTCTTCGATATGCTCAACAAAAATTAATTGTATCGCAACCCAACAGGTTGCTCTAAAATTGTTTAAAATCCACGTTTGATTCAATTAAATTTATTCCATACAACGAATTTTTCTATCAGTTTATTTAAAGGTAAAAGTACAGATTGCTTCTTTCTAGAAAAATGTAGAAATGCCACCGTAAATAATATTGTTTGGAATCCGTTTTTAATCTAAAGAAATTAATGATATTTTTTTGTACATTTCAAAAGTTATTGAAGTTATATTCCGATCATTTCTGGTAAAAAATATTCCCAAGCGAAAAATATAAATTGCCCCTTTAACTTTAAAGCATACCCAAAAATGCATTGTTAAAAATGACACGAATACTTTTGTAGCATATTTTAGCCAGGTTTTACAATTTATCTTCCTTGGCAAGTAATACCTTTTTTTTTTGACATTGCAAAGTACAGAATACTATAGCTGTAATAAATGTGGTAGTTAGAAATCTCGAGGGAAAAACTCCAAGAATTACTTTGTTAGAACACTAGTGATTTGACGCTAAATAAAAAATTTTGATTCATCTAAGATTTTTGTAAGAAAACCACCATACTTTTAGAATACGATAAATAAAAAATGTGTCTTTCCATTAAATTTTAAACTCCTTTTAAAAACGTATTCCTTTAAAATCAAAACGCACATTACTTAAAAAATGGTACTTTTTTTGAAATGAAGGATTACTTTTGTTTAAATCAATATAAAGAATTTAAAGATACGTCATTCTTTAAATAACCTCGAAAAGTGAAAATTAAATAAATTGGGATTTTTTTGTATGGGCGGGGTGCAGATTCGGCTGAACCCTCCCCTTTTTGAAGTGTGGGTGTATATATTTTTTTGCCCTAATTCATGATCAGAAAGGACAAAATTTACGGTTTTCGCTTAAAGTAGCTTTTTGGGAAAATATTCCTCGACAGGAAATGGAATTTTTTGCGCATACACTTTGATTAATGTGAAGGCAGGAAAATTAGATTTTCCCTGAATTCTCGCAAAAGAATTCTCGAGAAAGAAATATTTAATTATCCTTTTTTTTATTTATTTATTTATTTTTCTTTTTTTTTTTTTTTCAGTCTGGCAAGAGCAGGAAAAAAAAAAAACCGAACCGAATTCACGCAATACATCTTATAAGAAAATTAATAGTCCCAAATAGCGAAGGAGGAAACATTAAAAATGAAACATGGTGCTCTCTCTCTATATATATAAAAGCAGAAACAAATAAAATGCATCCGAATATTTTATCGTGACGTAAGGAAAAAAATGCATTGATGTTAGTAAAAGGTTAACATTCATGCAAAAAAAAAAAAATGCAGTTATATATCACAAATATTTAATCCTTTTTCTCTGATATCCCACAATGCCTTGAACAGATTCTTTTGTTTGTAATTTTTTATTATATTGTATTTAATCAGTACTCCTTTATATATATATATATATGATTCCATTAAAAACATTTTTGCTTTTCTATTCACTGCTGAATAAAATATCTATCCTACTTTTCAGAATTTTTTTAAATTGCACGTTGCTAATGACCTAAAGTTGTTGTTGTTTCTTATCCCACTTGGCTGGCCAAGCCTATGTGCCCATACGTACTCATAATTGAAGGGGAAGGACGCAGCTTCTGTTGTGATGGACACCCGTAGGTAGAAGTCTGACTTTGGCTCCGTGACGCTCTTACAGTCATAGGAGACCGGGACCTACGTCTTAAAAGTGGATTCCGAACCACTACAAACATCCATGGCACCACCGGGATTCGAACCTGAAACCTGTGGCACCGAGCGCCAGTGCGCTAGACACTCGGCCATTCATGTTCTAAATTTGTGAATGCCAACGGCACGCGGTGTTCCCAGGTGGTCACCCACCCAAGTACTGACCGCGCCCAATGATGCTTGACTTCGGTGATCTAACGAGA
The DNA here is from genome assembly GCA_021605095.1 of Caerostris extrusa. NCBI lineage: Eukaryota > Metazoa > Arthropoda > Arachnida > Araneae > Araneidae > Caerostris > Caerostris extrusa. The sequence goes on along the minus strand of BPLR01016000.1, from coordinate 28,274 downwards.
ACCGGTATAATCAGCATGGTATGACCGTTGGCTAATTATAAATAATATAAATAAATAATTATCTTACAGTTAATATTAACCAATTTATAAAAATAATTAAATTTTTAAAATAAAGAAAATATTAAAATAAATTTTAGAAAGGCGTGACATGATTTAAAGATAATAGGAATTTTTCTAAATGCTGATGGGCTTTTATCCTAGTACTTTAATAATAGCATAAATCTTTTTGCAAATAGTTGCTTGCTTCTTTTTATTAATATATTACTTAGTTTCGTAGTATTTATTTTGATGTAGGTATACATCAATTATATATTTTTTTCTTTTATGTACAATATATTAAATAAAGCAATTTTAAAAACACCGGTTTCCATTTTGCTTTTATGCAAACTAAATAGTTTTAATTAAAAATAAAATAATTATTTTCAAAAGATTTATGTTATTATCCAACTACTACCATAAAAATACTTTAGCAATTTGAAAATTCCTATTATCATTAAATCATGTAATTTTTTCTAAAAATTTATTTCAATATTTTCTTTTTTTAAAATTAATATTATATATATATAAGAGAACTAATTATATATGACGTAATAAAAATTACGAACAAAAAAAAAATTTGTTCAAGGCATTATGGTATATCAGGGAAAAAAGGATTTAATATTTGTAATTTATAACTACATTTTTTTTTTTCTTTGCAAGAATGTTGCAAACTAAGTGATATATTAATAAAAAATAAACAATTATTTTCAAAAGATTTAGGCCGTTGTCAAACTACTAAGATAAAAACACTTTAGCAATTTAAAAAATTCCTATAATCATTAAATCCTATAATGCCTTCCTAAAATTTATTTTATTATATTCTTTATTTTAAAAATTCAATGAATTTTTTCATTCATTGGGAAACATTTACAGCAAGATAATTATTTATTTATATTATTTACTTTGAGTCTTTAAAAACGTACAATTTAAACAAAGTTCTGAAAAAAATAGGATAGATATTTCATGCAACGTAGAATACGAAAGAAAAATGATTTTTTAATGGAATTATATATATACACAAGAGTACTAATTATATGTAACATACTAAAAAATTACAAACAAAATAATCTGTTCAAGTTATTATCAGATATATGAGAAAAATGATTAAACATTCGTAAAATATAACAGCAATTTTTTTTTTTTTTTTTTTTTTGCATGATTGTTACAAACTAAGTAATATATATATAAAAAAAAAAAAAAACTGTTAATTATTTTCAAAAGATGTAGGCTATTATCAGAATTAGGATAAAAGTACTTTAGCAATAAGACATTTCCTATAATCATTAAATCATGTAATGACTTTCTAAAAATAAAATAAATTTTTTAATTTCTCATAAATTTTTAAAATAAAAAAATATTTGAATACCTTTTTCTTTATTTTAAAAATTCAATTAATTTTTATACGTTGGCTAACATTTAGAGCAAGATGATTATTTATTTATATTATTTACTTTAGGTCATTAGCAACGTATGATTAAAATAAAGTTGTAAAAAATAGTTTAGATATAATAAATAATAAGAAAGCAAAATGTTTTTAATGAATATTTATTTTATCTCATATATATATATATATAAAGGAGTACTAATTATTATATATAACGTAATAAAAATTACGAACAAAAGAATCTATTCAAGAATTATGGGATATCAGGAAAAAGGATTAAATATTTGTGATATATAACTGCCGTTTTTTTTTTCTTTTGCATGAATGATAACCTTTTACTAACATCAATGCATTTATTTATCTTCCGCCATGATAAAATATTCGAATGCATTTTATTTATTTCTGCTGTTATATATATAGAGAGAGAGCACGGTGTTTCATTTTAATGTTTCCTCCTTTGCTGTCTGGGACTATTAATTTTCTTATAAGATGTATTGCGTGAATTCGGTCCGTTTTTCCTTCCTACTCTTGCCAAACTAAAAAAAGAGGAAAAATGAAAAAAGAAAGAATAGAAAAATAAATAAATAAAAAAAAAAAAAAAAATTAAATATTTCTTTTCTCCCGGGCGAGAATTCAGGAGAAATCTAATTTTTCCTGCCTTCATATTAATCAGCAGAGGCGAGAGAAAATTCTTTCCCGTCCAGGAATATTTTCCGAAAATTACTTTAAGCGAAAACCGTAAATTTCATCCTTTCTGATCATGGATTATGGCAAAAAATATATACACCCCACTTCAAAAGGGGGAGGGTTCAGCCGAATCTACATCCCCTCTCCAAACTATTTTTCAATTCATTCTATTAGCTGACACTCTCCCTATATATATCTTGTTTAAATTTCCAAAACGTACATAAAATACTTTTTATTCGTCCGCTCAAGTTCGAATACATTTTTCGAACTAGTAGTGGATGACACTGGATGCTAATACAGTTTTGTCAAATATTAATTCAGTAATTAAATTTAATTAATTAATTTTTTTTTTTTTAGATTTAAGTTGCATTATCTACCAATAGATGGCGACGGATAAACTTAAAAAAATGAATGAAAATTATTTATAAGGACGTTCTGCAATAGAGTGAAAAAAAAAAGGAATTGGCTTTAAAAAAATTTGTTTTTACATTACTTGTTTATTTTATCTCTTCCAGGTTATTTAAAGAACGACGTATCTTTTAAATTCTTTATATTGATTTAAACAAAAGTAATCCTTAATTTCAAAAGTACCATTTTTAAGAAATGTGCTTTTTTTCATTGTAAAGGAATGCGTTTTTAAAAGCAGTTTTTTAAATTTAATGGACATTCCACATTTTTCATTTTTCGTATTGGAAAAAGTATGGCGTTTCTTTTTCAAAAAAATCTGAGATGAATCAAAATTTTTTTATTTAGCATCAAATGACTAGTGTTCTATCAAAGTAATTCTTTAGTTGTTGTTTTTCCCAAGATTTCTAACTACCACATTTATCACGGCTACAGTATATTCAGTACATTTGCAATGTCAAAAAGGTATTACTTGCAAAGAAAGGTAAATTGTAAATCTGGATAAAATATGCTGCAAGACGTGTTCGTGTCATTTTTAACAACATATTTTTTGGGGGTGGTTTTAAGTTAAAGAGGAAAATTATTTCTTTCGCAGTAAATTTTTATCAGAAATGATTGGAATATAACTTCAATGATTTTTGAAATGTTCAAAACAAATATTATTAATTTCTTTAGATTAAAAGGATTCCAAACAAATATTATTTACGGTGGCATTCTACATTTTTTTTAGAAAGAAGCAATCTGTATTTTTTCTTGTAGATAAACTGATAGAAAAATTCGTTTTACGGAATAAATTTAATTTAATCAAACACGGATTTTAGAACAGACTGTTGGGTTGCCATACAATTAACTTTTGTTTTATAATGTAGAAGAATATTCAGATTTTTGGGGGTTATTTAAATGTCTTACTCGAAAATCACATTATATATATTTAGATGTAGAGGGTAATTATAAATAAAGTTCCACTTTCAAAATGTTTAAAAATAGCCTCTCGTAACAATATATAATACAATAAAATATTTATATACTCATAAAAAAATCGTCTTTCATTTTCATCAAACTCGATACTTGAAAAAGAAATATATTTATATACAGGGGATTATAATGATAGACCCTTTCAAAATGCTGTACCACTTGTCACAATGAGTTCACAATTTTATCTGAAAATGCTTGGATGAGGGGAAAACGGTGCAGCATCGGAGGAAAAAAAAAAAAAAAAACCCGTTCCAAAACGCATTAATAGATGACGCTGCAAGCGGCCTTGAGAAAGGGAATTCGGCTGCCAGTGATAGTTTGAATCAAAATGATGACGTGTTTGGGCATGAGCTGCACATTAAACCCACTGCAGTGTTCAATGTGCTGGACTGTTTTGGTTATTGGACGGAAAACGACTTCCAAGTCATTCAACAGATGTGACACTGTAAGTGGAAAGCCCATCCACCACGGCAAAGCCCATCCACCATCCGATTTTCCCCAATGACATGGGGAAAAATCGGATCTTTTTTGGAAATTTTTTTTTTTTTCATGCCGTACTGTTTTCCCCCTTCTTCAAGTATTTTCAGTTAAAATTCAAATTCATTGTGACGAGTGCTTCTTTTTTACAGCATTTTGAAAAGTGGACTTTAATTATAATCACCTTGTAGATCCAGTTATATATATTCATGAATAACTGTAAAAATATATTATTCGTATTATATTTAAAAAAATATTATGTAGAAAATAGGGAAAGCATAAAAAAAAAAAAAAGCATAAAAATATGTAAGTCAAAACCTCACTATGTAGCCTACCTCGCATTAAATAACGTCCGTGGTAACTGAATGATAAAATATCAGGTGAGGCATCTGTTGGATTTTTTTTTGAATTAATTTTTAATTTATAATTTGTATTTGATGGAATTCGTTTTATATACCGCACAGAAAAAAAAAAATCGTAAAAAAAACCGTAAGACTAAGGACCGCCTAAAAACAGGTTATAGCTGAATAGGATAACAAAATGTTTTTTTTTTTTTATGAATATTTATTTCATTTCATACATATATATATAAGAATACTAATTATATATGACATTATAAAAATATACAAACAATTAATTTCAAATGATTTATGCTAATATCAAACTACTAGGATAAAAAGCACTATATATATTATAAAAATCATTAAAACATATAATGCCTTTTCTAAAATTTATTTTAATATATTTTTTTTAAAAATTCATTTAATTTTTTATACATTGGGTAACATTTACTGTAAAATAACTATTTACTTTAGGTCATTAGCAAAGTGCAATTTAAACAAAGTTCTGAAATATAGGATAGATATGTCATACAGCATTGAATAAGAAAATAAAAATGTTCTTTTTAATGAATATCATAAATATGAAGGAGTAATAATTATATATATATAACGTAATAAATAATTACAAACAAAAGAATCTATTTACGGCATTATGATCATTATATGGATATCAGAGTAAAAGAATTAAATGTTTGTGATATATAACTGCATTTTTTAATTTTTTTTTTTGCATGAATGATAACCTTTTACTAACATCAATGCATTTTTTACCTACATCATGATAAAATATTCGGATGCATTTTATTTGTTTCTACTCATATATATATATATATATATATATATATATATATATATATATATATATATATATATATATAGAGAGAGAGAGAGAGAGAGAGCACGATGTTTTATTTTATTCTTTCCTCCTTTGCTATTTGGACTATTAATTTCCCTTACAAGATGTATTGCGTGACTTCCGTTCGATTTTTTTTTTTTTCCCTACTCTTGCCAGACTAAGAAAAAAGAAAATAAAAGAAAGAATAGAAAAATAAATAAATTAAAAAAAAAAAAGGAAAATTAAATAATTCTTTCTCCTCGGGTGCGAGAATTCAGGAAAATCTAATTTTTCCTGCTGCCTTCATATTAATCAGGAGTAATGCGTGAAAATTCTTTTCCGTCCTGGAAAATTGTGCCCCAAAAAAATTACTTTTAAGCGAAAACCGTAAATTTTATCCTTTCTGATCATGGATTAGGGTAAAAATATATACACCACATTTCAAAAAGAGGGGGAGGGTTCAGCCCAATCTACACCCCCTCCGCAAAAAAGCGACATTTATTTTATTTTCACTTTTCGATGTTATTTAAAGCATGTCGTATCTTTAAATTCCTTATATTGATTTAACACAAGTAATCCTTAATTTCAAAAAAGCACCATTTTTTTCAATTCCTTCTATTAGCTCACACTCTCTATATATATCTTGTTCAAATTTTCAATCGTTCATAAAATACTTTTAATTCATCTACTCACGTTCAAATACATTTTTTGAACTTGTAGTGGATGACACTGGATGTTAATGTAGTTTTTTTCCAAATATTAATCCATTCATTAAATTTAATGAATTTGTTTTAGTATTTTTTACATTTAAAATGCTTATATCTACCCATAGAGGGCGCCAGATAAACTTTAAAAATGAATGAAAATTATATATTAATTACTTTGTGCAATAGAGTGAAAAAAAGTAGGAATTGACTTTAACAATTTGTTTTTACATTACTTGTTCATTTTCACCTTTCGAGGTTATTTAAAGAATGACGTTGCTTAAATTCTTCATATTGATTTAACTGAAAGTAATCCTTAATTTCAAAAAGCACCATTTTTGAGAAATGCGCTTTTTCATTTTTAAGGAATGCGTTTTTTAAAAGCAGTTTTAAATTTAATGGACATTCCACATCTTTCATTTTTCGTATTTGAAAATGTATGGCGTTTTCTTCAAAAAATCGTCGATGAATCAAAATTTTTCATTCGCATCAAATAACTAGTGTTCTAACAAAGTAATTCTTTTAAGTTTTTTTTTTCTCGTGATTTCTAACTACCACATTTATTACAGCTACAGTATTACGTGCATTGCAATATAAAAAAAAGTAGCTTGCATGCGGCAAAGGAAAATTGTAAACCTGGATAAAATAGGGCTACAAAAAGTATTCGTGCCATTTTTAACGTATTTTTGGCATGCTTTAAGTTAAAGAGGCAATTTATTTTTCTCGCAGGAATTTTTTTACCAAAAAACGATTGGAATATAACTTCAATAATTTTTGAAATATTCAGAAAAAAAATATTTTATAAATTTCTTTAGATTAAAAAGGGATTTCAAACGAACATTATTTATGGTGGCATTCTACATTTTTCTAGAAAGAAGCAATCTATATTTTTTTGCCTTTAAAGAAATTGATAGAAAAATTCTTTTTTGTGGAATACATTTAATTGAATCAAACACGGAGTTTTAAACAGTTTTAGAATGGTCTGTTGGGTTGTGATACAATTAACTTTTTGTTTATAATGTCAAAGAATATTCAGATTTTTGGGGGATTATTTAAATGTCTTACCAGAAAATCACATTATATATATATATATATATTTCTTTTCAAGTATCTGGTTGAAAATTTGAACAAGAGATATAAATATATATAAAAAGAGTGTGGACTAATAGCAGAAATTGAAAAAAATAATAATGAAAATGCAAAAAATATTTACTTTTAAAAAATAAATTTGTTGTTTAGTAAACTGATGCATTATGTCATCAAATATATTTCATAAATTTTTAATTTTATAGATTAATTGCATGATTCAATTTTTAAAATTTATATGCTGATATTTTTTATTTTGATATTTTAAAGAAATAAATTATAGCAATTGTATAATTAAAATTCACAATAAGACATTCCAATATATATATATATATATATTTATATATATATATATATATATATACATATATACATATATATATATATATATATATATATACATATATATATACATATATACATATATATATATATATTATATATATATATATATACATATATATATATATATATATATATACATATATACATATATATATATATATATATATATATATACATATATACATATATATATATATATACATATATATATATATATATATATATATACATATATATATATATATACATATATACATATATATAATATACATATATATATATACATATATATATATATATATATATATATACATATATACATATATATATATATATACACTGGTGTCTAAAAGTTAAGCATAATTGATAATTATGTGAATAAAGAAGGAACTGTAATCAGAATGGCGGGAAACGTGATGCATATCACGTTTCCCCGCCGTTAAATGGTTATAAAATAAGAAAGCAAATCAAAAGAACGGTAATAATTAATTTTATTATCCAAAGTAGCAGTTTGAAAGAAAACTGAGCATAGCAAGGGTTCACACTTTAAGGAAAAAATGAAAGAAAACATTAAATAAAATACTGATGCTGCAGTTTAATAAGGCTTGTGGTCACCTCTGACAGCCAGGCACGCTGCACAGCGATTTACCATACTTGTTATGAGATGATGAATGAGTTGTGGGCTCAAACGGTTCCAAGCTTCTTGAAGAGCTCTCTTCAGTTTTGTAACGGAGCTTGGTGGGTGCGAAAAGGCTGCAATTTGTCTCACGAGCATATCCCATACATGCTCGATAGGATTTAAATCAGGGGAGTTCGCAGGCCACGACATGCGCTGGATGTTTTCCGTTTCAAGGAAGTCATCAACCAGCACCGATCGGTGACATGGCGCATTATCATCCATGAATATGAAGTCAGGACCGACAGCACCTCGAAACAAGGGAACATAAATCTCAAGAACTTCGTCTCTGTATCTTTGACCAGTCACAGACCCCGTGTCAAAGAAATGGAGGTCTGTGCGGCCGTCCATTATGATGCCTGCCCATACCATTACTCCCCTTGATGGAAAATGATGTCTTTCCGTTATGTTTCTTGGTTCAAAACGTGTTCCACGTTCTCTCCATATCGTTACCCGACGAGAATCACTACTCAGACTTAACCGGGACTCGTCACTGAACATCACATTGGCCCACTCTCTCACACTCCAATGTTGATGTTTCAAACTCCAGTTCAAACGAGCGCTTTTATGCGCAGACGTGAGGGGAATGGAAACTGCTGGTCTTCTGGGATACAGGTCAGACTGATTGAGTCGTCTGTAAACAGTTTGTCTCGAAATTCGTATTCCTGTGGCGACTGTGAGCGCCGAACCCAGTGCTCTGGCAGTACTGCCCCTCTGACGTCGCGCACTTATTACCAGATATCGGTCTTGGCTAGTGGTTGTGACTCTTGGTCGACCTGATACTGGTTGTCGGGTAACAACTCCCTTTCTTTGAAACCTCTGCCACAGTCTTGAGATCACAGACTGGTCCACATTCAAAATTCGAGACACTTCGGTATGTGATCGTTCGGATTTCAGCATTCCAACGATTCTTCCTTTTTCGCAAACATGTCCAATTGACGTCTTTGTGCCATCATTCACCTTTTGTTTGATGGTTAACAACGTTCCTTCGTACAGCAGTTGCGAAACTTGTCTGAACTGCCTATGCTGCTTGAATCGGTTTCTCTGCGTTCCGACATGCGTTTCGCGCAGGACGTAGTTGACTGAAAAGTTTTGCATAAACCGAATGTTTCTTCTTCACCTAATTAATATCCGGAAGAAATTTGGATTAATTTTACGAATATTTACTCCATGTTTTTCGCATTTTACGATTTATGCTTAACTTTTTGGACACCAGCGTATATATATATATATTTACATACATACATAAAGTTTTTACATTGTTTTCTTTTTATTTACAATACATTAAATAAAGAAATTTTTAAAAACACCTTTAGAAACCATTTTATTCTTATAAAAAAAATTAATATTATTATTATTTAAAGATAAAAAAACAATTATTTTAAAAGATTTATGCTATTATCAAACTACTAGGATAAAAACACCTTAACAATTTTTAAAAATCCTGTAATCCTTAAATCATATAATGCCTTTCTAAAAATTATTTTTAAAAAATTCAGTTAATTTTTTATAAATTGGTAACATTTACAGTGACATAATTATTTATTTATGTTATTTACTTTTAGGTCATTAGCAACGTGCAGTTCAAACTAAGTTCTGAAAAATAGTATAGATATTTTATAAAGCACTAAATTTGAAATCATAAGGTTTTTTTGTACTGAACAACATATATATATATATATAGGAGTATTAATTATATATAACATAATAAAAAATTACAAACAAAAGAATCTATTCACGGCATTATGGGATATCAAGGAAAAGGTTAAATATTTGTAATACATAACTGCAATTTTTTTTTTTTTTTTGCATGAATGTAAACCTTTTACTAACATAAATGCATTTTTACCCTTCGACATGATAAAATATTCGGATGCATTTTATTTAAGTTTCCGCGTTTATATATATATAGAGAGAGAGCACCATGTTTCATTTTAATGGTTCCTCCTTTGCTATTCGGACGATTAATTTTCTTACAAGATGTATTGCGTGAATTCGGTTCGGTTTTTCTTTTTCTAGCCAGACTAAAAAAGAAAAAGAAAGAATAGAAAAATAAATAAATAAAAAAGAGGGAAAATTAAATATTTCTTTCTCCGGGCGAGAATTCAGGAGAAATCTAATTTTTCCTGCCTTCACATTAATCAAAGTAGTGCGCGAAAATTCTTTCCCGTCCAGGAATATTTTCCGGAAAAAAATTACTTTTTAAGCGAAAACCGTAAATTTCATCCTTTCTGATCATGGATTATGGCAAAAAATATATACACCCCACTTCAAAAAAAAAAAAAAAAAAAAAGGGAGGGGGTAAGCTGAATCTACCCCCTTCTAACACATATTTTTTTCAATTCTTTCTATTGGCTCACACTCTTCCTCTATATATCTTGTTCAAATTTTCAATCGTTAATAAAAATACTTTTATTCATCTACTCAAGTTGAAATGCATTTTTAACTTGTAGTGGATGACCCTGGATGTTAATACAGTTTCTTCAAATATTCATTCAGTAATTAAAATTAAATAACTACTTTTAGTTTTTTTTAGATTTAAGTTGCATAAATCTACCAATAGATGGCGACAGATAAATTAAAAAAATGAATGAACATTATTTATAAAGGACTTCCTGCAATACAGTGAGAATAAAGTAGAAATTGACTTAAAATGTTTTTTTTATATTACTTGTTTATTTTTCACTTTTTCTAAGTTATTTAAAAGAATGACATATCTTTAAATTCTAATATATATGACGTATATTTAAATAATGATATTTATTTAACAAAAAGTAATCCTTCATTTGCAAAAAGTACCATTTTTAAGAAATGTCCTTTTTCATTTTAAAGGAATACGTTTTTAAAAGGAGTTTTAAATTTAATGGACGTTTCACATTCTTCATTTTTCGCATTCGAAAAATTATGGCGTTTTCTTCAAAAATCGTAGATGAATCAAAATATTTTATTGAGCATCAAATCATTAGCGTTTTAACAAAGTAATTCCTGATGGGTTTTTTCGAGATTTCTAACTACCGCATTTATTACTGCTTTTCAGGTTGTTTCAGTACATTGCAATGTCAAAAAAAGGTATTACTTGCAGGCGATAAAAGTAAATTGTAAATCTGGGTAAAATATGCCCTAAAAGTGTTCGCGTCATTTTTGCAATGCATTTTTTTGTTGGTATGCTTTAAGTTAAAAGAGGCAATTTATTTCGCTGGCAATATATTTTTACCAAAAAATGATTGGAATATAACTTCAATAATTTTTGAACTGTTCAAAAATATTATTAATTTATTTAGATTAAAAGGGATTCCAAACAAATATTATTTACGGTGGCATTTCTACATTTTCTAGAAAGAAGCAATGTGTATTTTTTTTCCTTCAAATAAAATGACGGAAAAATTCGTTTTATGGAATAAATTAGTTAGTTTTTAAACAATTTTAGAACAGCCTGTTTGACTGCGTTATAATTAACTATTTGTTTAGAATGTCGAAAATTATTCAGATTTTTTAGGTTATTTAAATGTTTAGGACATATATTGATATATACTTATATAAGTGAATATATTTGTTTTTTACAATAAATCGCTACTTTTTACTAGCACTGAAAGAAGGTAAAAATCAGTGGGGCGGAAAGCTTTATGAAAAGATCCTCTTCATTAAATTATTAATTATTTATTAAATTATAATGAAGGACGATGAATTATGATGGATTAAATGATATATGAATAAAAGTTTAAAGTTTCAATGCATTTTCTATTCATGCACAGGCATTCATTTGAAATTTAAAACAGTCCAATTTACTTTAAATTATTGTTATTTAAAACAAGTAATAAAAAAAAATGTTAGTCAATTCCTTCTTTTTTTTTTTTTTTCCACTGTATTGCGGAAAGTCCTTTAAAAAATAATTTTTATTAATTTTTTTTTAAGTTAGAAAAACTCTCTCTCACATATACTTTCGATCTCTCTTACTCATTTATTCACATGTTCCATTTTCCATTTTGTTCCCCTCCTTCACTCAGATTAGAATCCAGAATGAAAAAAGAATCTGAAAAGACATTTTTTTTCCACACGCTTCGCCACTGACGGTATTCATTCCTATATTTATATCCTGCTCAATATCTTATATAAAAAGACATTTTTTTCACCCCTATAACACTATATTTAATGAATGAATTAATTATTGAAAAACTGTATTAATATCCAGTGCCATCCACACAAGTTTCAAAAAAGGTTTTTTTGAACTCGAGTGGATAAATAAAAAGTATTTTATGAACGATTGTAAATTTGAACAAGATATATATATATACAGGGAGAGTGTGAACTATTAGTAGAATTGAAAAAAAAGTAAAGAAAGTACAAAAAAAAAAAAATATTTACTTTCTAAGAAATAAATTTGCTCTATATTAAAGTGATGCATCCTGCCAACACATATATTTCATAATTTTTAATTTGTATAGATTCATTGCATGATTCAATTTTTTAAGATTTATATGATGTTATTTTTTCATTTTAGAACTAAATTATGAAGAAATATATATATATATATATATATATATATATATAATATACAATATATATAGTTTTTCAAACCATTTATTTTGATGTAGGAATACATCAGTTACATTGTTTTCTTACATACATTAAATAAAGCAATTTTAAAACACTGCCACATCAATTTTGCTTTTATGCGAACTAAAATAGTATTAATTAAAAATAAACAATGATTTTCAAAAGAACTATGCTATTATCAAACTACTAGGATAAAAAACATTTTAGCAATTTAAAAAAATTCCTATCATATAATGCCTTTCTAAAGTTTATTTTATTAATTTTTCTTATTTTAAAAATTCAATAATTTTTTATACATTTACAGTAAGATAATTATTTCTTTTACATTACATCTTTAGGTCATTAGCAACGTAGAATTTAAGCAAAGTTCTGAAAAATAAGATATATATTTTATGCAGCAATGATTAGAAAGAAAATTGTTTTGATGAATATTTATTTTATTTCATATATATATAAAGGAGTACTAATTATATATAACGTAATAAAAAATTACAAAAAAAAAAAATCTGTTCAAGGTATTTTGGGATATCAGGGAAAAAGGATTAAATATTTGTGATATATAACAGCGATTTTTTTTTTCTTTTTTGCATGAATGTTAACCTTCTACTAACATCAATGCATTTTTTTTTACCTCCTTCATGATAAAATATTCGGATGCATTTTATTTGTTTCTGCGTTTATATATATATATATAGAGAGAGAGCACGATGTTTCATTTTTATGTTTCCTCCTTTGCTATCTGACGATTAATTTTCTCATAAGAGCTATCGCGTAGATTCTGGTTCGTTTTTCTTTCTTTTCTTCTCTTTGCCAAGAAAGAAAGAAAAGAAAAAAGGAAAGAACGAAGAAAAAAGTAAAAAAAAGAACAAAGAAAGAAACAGAAAGAAAAGAAAGAAAAAGCAAAAAAAAAAAGAAAGAAAAGAAAGAAAAAAAGAAAAGAAAGAAAAAGCAAAAAAAAGAAAAGAATGAAAAAAAAAAAAAAAAAAAAAAAAAAAAGAAAGGAGAAAAGAAAGAAGAAAGAAAGAAAAAGAAAGAAAAAGAAAGAAACAGAAAGAAAAAAAGAAAGAAAAAATAAGAAATGGAAAAAAAAGAAAGAAAGGGGGAAAAAAAAGGAAAAGAAAGAAAAAGAAAAGAAAGAATGAATAGAAATATAAATAAATAAAAAAAAAGGAAAAATTAAATATTTCTTTCTCCCCAGGGCGAGAATTCAGGAAAATCTCATTTTTCCTGCCTTCACATTAGTCAGGAGCGTGCGAGAAAATCCCATTCCAGTCCAGGAATATTTTCCGGAAAAAATTACTTTAAGCGAAAACCGTAAATTTCATCCTTTCTGATCATGCGAATTACGACAAAAAATATATAAACACCCACACTTCAAAAAGGAGGGTTCAGCCAAAACTACCCCCCCTACCCCAAAAAATCCCAATTTATTTTATTTTCACTTTTGAGGTTATTTAAAGAATGACGTATCTTTAAATTCTTTTATATTGATTTAACAAAAGTAATCATTAATTTCCAAAAGTACCATTTTAAGAAATGTGCTTTTTCATTTAAAAGGAATACGTTGTTTTAAAAGGAGTTTTAAATTTAATGGACGGCCCCCTATATACATCACTCTCCCTATCTATATCTTGTTCACATTTTCAATCGTTCATAAAATACTTTTATTCCTCCACTCACGTTCAAACACATGTTTTTGAACTTCGCATGGATGACACTGGATGTTAATACAGTTTTTTCAAATATTAATTCAGTACTTAAATTTAATTAATTAATTTTAATTTTTTTTTAGATTTAAGTTGCATTATCTATCAATAGATGGCACCAGATAAACTTAAACAAAATTAATGGAAATTATTTTTAAAGGACTTTCAAAATAGAGTGAAAAAAAAAGTAGGAATTGATTAAAAAATTTTTTTAAAGAATGACGTATCTTTTAAATTCTTTATATTTATTTAACAAAAGTAATCCTTAATTTCCAAAAGTACCATTTTTAAGAAATGTGCTTTTTTCATTTTATGGGGAATACGTTTTTAAAAGGAGTTTTAAATTTAATGGAAGGCCACATTTTTCATTTTTCGTATTCGAAAAAGTATTCCGTTTTCTACAAATCACTAGTATTCTAGTACCATCAAATCACTAGTGTTCTAACACAGTAATTTTTGATTTTTTTTTTGTTTTTCGAGATTCCTAACTACCATATTTATTACAGCTGCAGTATTCAGTACATTGCAATGACAAAAGGTATTACTTGCAATCGGCAAAGGTAAATTGTAAACCTGTATAAAATATGCTGTAGAAAGTGTTCGTGTCATTTTTAGCAATGCATTTTTTGGGTATACTTTAAGTTAAAGAGGCAATTTATTTTTCTTTGTAGTACTTTACTTTTCTACCAAAATGATTGAATATAACTTCAATAATTTTTGAAATGTTCCAAAAAGAAATATTATTAATTTATTTTGATTAAAACGGATTTCAAACAATCATTATTTACGGTGGCATTTGTACATTTTTCTAGAAAGGAGCAATCGGGTTTTTTTTTCTTTAAATAAATTGATGGAAAAAATTTGTTTTTTGAATAAATTTAATTGAATCAAACTTGGATTTTTAAGCAATTTTAGAACAGCCTGTCTGGATGCGATACAATTAACTTCTTCGTTTAGAATATCGCAGAGTATTCAGATATTTTGGGGTTATTTAAATGTCTGATCAGAAAATCACATTATATATATAGATATAAAATAAAAATATATTTCTTTTTTAAGTACCGGCTGTAGCTACAAGACCCCACTGTTATTATTATAAAATTTATATTGACTTCTCTCTACAAAATGGAAAAAAAGTCTCCTTTTCTTCTCGAATAAAATTGTACAATTTCTTTTTTAGTTTCAAAACATCTTAATTTTTTCTATAGCTCACACTTCCCTATAAGCTCACACACATCATCCATACGAGTTCAGATATATAGTGGATGACTTGTTCACATTGTTCACATTTTCAATCGTTCATAAAATATTTTTTATTCATCCATACGAGTTCAGATACACTTTTTTTTTTAGCTTGTAGTGGATGACACTGGATGTTAATACAGTTTTTTTCAAATATTAATGAAGTAATTAAATTTTAATTAATTAACTTTTAGTTTTTTTTTAGATTTAAGTTGCATGTATCTACCAATAGATGGAGCCCGATGAACTTAAAAAATGAATGAAAATTATTTATAAAGGTCTTTCTGCAATAGAGTGAAAAAAAAAAGTAGGAATTGACTTAAATTTTTCTTTTTTTTATATTACTTGTTTCTTTTTTTCTTTAAACTGATCCTATATTTGTTCTACTTACACAAATCATCAATTCTTTTAACTTGAAAAGGTTTCCATTTGTTTCTTGCTCACCAATTTCGTTTCAAGATAATTAAAAAAAAAAAGAATGACATTTTACATTTAAGGATTTTTATACTGACAAGAAATGTTATGCAAACACGTAAGTGATTTCTTCACTTAAATTAATTAATTAGTTAAGTTCTATTCTTAAAAAGAAATTTGCTAATTGGCGTGGATTTAACACCTGCTCTTTAATTTAAAATGATTACAAAGACTAAAAGAAAAGCCAACACTTCGACTCAAGGTTGACGAAAAGATCGAAAATTCATGATGGTTGACCAGCTGGGGATAGAACACACTGCTATTATTATAAATTTATTGTCGGAAATGCTATTCTATTTCAGTATGAGTCGCTCTATTGTGCCATTGAGTGATTGAAAATGTCCAGCAATTTATGAAAAAAGATGACACATGTGGATTAAATCCCAACTGTGCAATGCCCACTCTTGTATCATGGCATGCATACCGTCTTCAGTTGACGTGTATGTGACGTCACGTTATGAAGAAATCCTCTTCAAATATAAATTTATTTATTAAATAATATAAGGAATATTCTTTTAAAGATTCAGTACATTTTCTATTCATACACATGCTTAATTTGAAAATAAAAATGTTCGTATTGACTTCAAATTATTCTTATTTTAAAAATAGTAAAAAGACAAAAAAAAAAAAAAAAAAATGTTTACTTTTTCAAAAAAAAAATAAATGTGTTCTTTATTAAGTTGATGCATTATGTCATCAAACATATTTCATCATTTTCAATTTCTATAGATGAATTCCATGATTCAATTTTTAAAATTTATGAGCTATTACTTCTTTATTTAAGAACTACATTTTAAAGAAATAATTTATACAAATTTTGCAATTATAATTCACAACAGGACATTCATATATATATATATATAAAAAGTTTTTCAAACATTCATTTTGATGCAGGAATACGACAATTAATTACATTACATTGTTTTCTTTATCTACGATATATCAAATAAAGCAATTTTAAAACATCGCCCCATTCATTGTGTTTTTATGCAAACTAAATAGTATTACTTAAAAATAAGCAAACAATTATTTTCAAAAGATTTATGCGATTATCAAACTATTAGGATGAAAACACTTTAGCAATTTAAAAAACCCCTATAATTATTAAAGCATATAATGCCTTTTAATATTTATTTTAATATTGCCTTATTATAAAAATTAAATTCATTTTTTATATATTGGGTAACATTTACAGTAAGATAATTATTTATTTATGTTATTTACTTTAGGTCATTAGCAACGTGCCATTTAAACTAAATAATGAAAAATAGTATAAAGATTTTATGCTACAATGAATAACAAAGTTTTTTTTTTAGGTGAACTTCAAATATATATGAAGGAGTACTAATTATACATAACGTAATAAAAAAATACAAACAAAAGAAACTTTTCACGGCATTATGGGATATCAGGATAAAAGAATTAAATATTAGTCATATATAATTGCAATTTTTTTTTTTTTATTTTTTTGCATGAATGTTAACCTTGTACTAACATCAATGCATTTTTACCTACATCATGATAAAATATTCGGATGCATTTTATTTATTACTGCGTATATATATATAGAGAGAGAGAGAGAGCACGATGTTTCATTTTAATGAATCCTCCTTGCCCTATTTGGACTATTAATTTCCTTATAAGATGTATTGCGTGAATTCGGTTCGGTTTTTTTTGTTACTACACTTGCCAGACTAAAAAAAAAGAAAAAGAAAGAATAGAAAATTAATAAATAAAAAAAGGAAAATTAAATATTTCTTTCTCCCGGTGCGAGAATTCAGGAAAATCTAATTTTCCTGCTTTCCCATTAATCAGGAGTAGTGCGCAAAAATTCCTTTCCCGTCCAGGGGAATATTTACCCCAAAAAATTACTTTTAAGCGAAAACCGTAAATTTTATCCTTTCTGATCATGGATTATGGCAAAAATATGTACACCACACTTCAAAAGGGAAGGGGGGGGTTCAGGCCAATCTAACCCCCCACCCCCCAATTTATTTTATTTTCACTTTTCGAGGTTATTTAAAGAATGACGTATCTTTAAATTCTTTATATTGATTTAAACAAAAGTAATCCTTAATTTGCAAAAAGTACCATTTTCAAGAAATGTGCTTTTTTATTTTAGAGGAGTATGTTTTTAAAAGGAGTTTTTAAGTTTATTGGACATTCCACATCTTTGATTTTCGTATTCGTAAACGTATGGCGTTTTTTCTACAAAAATTTGAGATGAATCAAAATTTGTTCATTCACATCAAATCACTAGTGTTCTAACGCAGTAATTCTTGAAGTTTTTTTTTTTTCCCCTAGATTTCTAACTACCACATTTATTACAGCTACAGTATTCCGTACATTGCAATATCAAAAAAAAGTAACTTGCATGCGGCAAAGGTAAATTGTAAACCTGGATAAAATAGGCTACAGAACTGTTCGTGTCATTTTTAACAATGTATTTTTGCATATGCTTTAAGTTAAAGAGACAATTTATTTTTCTCTCAGGAATATTTTTACCAGAAATGATTGGAATTTATTCAATAATTTCTGAAATGTTAAAAAAAAAATTATTAATTTCTTTATTTTAAAACGGATTCCAAACAACATTATTTATCATGGCATTCCCACATTTTTTTCTGAAAGAAGCAATCTGTATTTTTTCCTTTAAATAAATTGATAGAAAAATTCGTTTTTTATGGAATAAATTTAATTGAATCAAACGTGGATTTTGATACTATTTTAGAGCAACCTGTTTGGTTGTGATACAAATAACTTTTTGTTTAGAATATCGAAGAATATTCAGATTTTTTTTTGGTTATTTAAATGTGCTACCTGTAAATTACATCATATACAAGATATACAGAGTAATTATAATTAAAGTCCTAGTTTGAAAATGATGTAAAAAAAAAAAAAAAGAAATACTCGTCACAATATATAATACAATGAAATATTTATATACTGTAAAAAACGTGTTTCATTTTTATCAAAAAATAAAAAACAAAATTACTTTCCGAACAACCCGATATTTGAAAAATAAGTATATTTATATACAGGGTGATCATAATTAAAGTCCTATTTTCAAAATACCGTAAAAAAGAACAATTCGTTACAATGAGTTCAATTTGAACTGAAGATACTTGAAGAAAGGGGGACGCGGTACTCCATCAAAAAAAGTTCCAAAGTGTATTAATAGAGGACGCTGTAAGTGACCTAAAGAAAGTGAATTCGGCTGCCAGTGATAGTTTAGAATCGAAATGATAACGTATTTGGCATGAGTTGCACATTAAACCAACTGTAGTGTTCAATGCGCTTGATTGTTTCGGTTTTTGGACGGAGAAAATAACTTCCAAATTCTTCAACACTTGTGACACTGTGAGTGGAAAGCTCATCCACCACGGCAAGTTCGTACCCAATTGGATGGGAAAAAAATAATTCAAGATAGTTAAAAAAATAATTCAGGATAATTAAAAAATAATCCAAGATAATCAACCAATGTTATTCAGGATAATTAAAAAAAAAGATGCTCAATAAATCTAATTTAAGATAATTAAAAAAACATAATCAAACAATCTAATTCAAGATAATTAAAAAAAAAAAAAAAGAACGGAATTTAACATTTAAGAATTTTTCTAGTAACAAGAAATGTTATGCAAATACGTAAGTGATTTCTTCACTTAAATTAATTAGTTAAGCGCTATTCTGAAAAAGAAATTTGCTAATTGATATGGATTGAACACCTGCTCTTTAATTCAAGATGATTACAAAGCCAACACTTCGACTCAAGGGTAACAAAAAGATAAATCCTTCCAAAATTCAAAGCGGTTGACCAGATGGATAGAACACACTGCTATTATTAAAAATTTATAGAAATTTTTCTCAACAAAATGAAAAACAAATAATTTTAAAAAAATATAAAGTCAATTCGTATTTATTTTTCGCTCTATTGCAGAAAATCCTTTATAAATAATTTTCTTTCATTTTTTTTTAAGTTTATCTGGCGCCATCTATTGGTAGATACGTGCAACTTAAATCTAAAAAAAATCTAAAATTAAGAAATTAAATTGAATGAATGAATTAATATTTGAAACCAACTGCGTTAACATCCAGTGTCATCCACTACAAGTTAAAAAAAAAATGTATTCGAACTCGAGTGAATGAATATAAAAGTATTTTATGAACGATGGAAAATTTGGACAAGATATATATTGAGAGAGGGAGAGTGTGAGCTAATAGAAGGAATTGAGAAAAAAAAAAAAAAAGAATGACTCTATGAATTTAGCATTCTAGGATTTTTGCACGGACGTAATGCAAATTCATGTTATGGAAATACGGATTCATGTTACGCAAATACGTAATTGATTTCTTCACTTAAATTAATTAGATAATTGATATTCTGAAAAAGAAATTTGCTAATTGGAATGGATTTAACACCTGCTCTTTAATTTAAAATGATTACAAAGCCAACACTTCGACTCAAGGTTAACGAAAAGATAAATCCTTCGAAAATTCGATGGTTGACCAGCTGGGGATAGAGCACACTGTTATTATCATAAATTTATAAAAAATTTCTCAACAAAATGTAAAACAAGTAATATAAATTTTTTTTTTTTTTAAAGCCAATTCCTACTTTTTTTTTCACTCTATTGCAGAAAGTTCTTTATAAATAATTTTCATTCCTTTTTTTTTTTATTGGGTCTATGGGTATTATGCAACTTAAATCTGAAAAAACTAAAATGAGTTAACTAAATTTAATGAATGAATGAATATTTGAAAAACTGTATTAATATTCAGTGTCATCCACTACAAGTTCCGAAAAATTGCATTTGAACTGGAGTGGATGAATAGAAAGTATTTTATGAACGATTGAAAATTTGAACAAGACATATATAAGGAGAGTGTGAACTATGTACTAGAGAGAATTGAGAAAAAGGAACGGAATTTAACATTTAAAGAATTTTGCTCTGACAAGAAATGTTATGCAAATATGTAAGTGATTTTTTTTCACTTAAATTAATTAGTTAAGTGCTATTATCACATCAAGAATGTTTGATGGTCATGTAACATAATGCATCTAATTCTTTAAATCATAACACAACAGGATTGCCTTGATTACGAACTATAGATAACAAAGAGGTAACTCAAATTTCTGAAAATATCGAATTAATTAATAAATTCCAGATATACACGTTTTTCTTTCAAATTTATAACACTTAATCAATAGAAACGAAAAAAGAATGTTTTGACTGATTGCAACTAAAAGAGAAAAAAAGAACTTAAATACCACAAATATCTCAATGCATAAATAAATAGCCTTGTATCATTTTAAAATAAGACTCTTACATGAATAAGAATAAGCTTCGATTTGACTTAATGCTGTTATTTAAACTATTATTAGATTATTTTTTTTTAAGCAAAATTTATTAAAAATACAAAATATTTTAACAATTAAATTTAGAAAGAACTACGAAAGAATAAAAAAAAGGACAACAGACATAATTCCATGTTTCAGAAAAGAAAAAAAAAAAACAGACAAAAATGAAAATATATGGAAAATGAAATGGCAAATGCTTCACGAAAATAATGGAAAAGCAAATGTAATTTCTAATACAAAAGGATGCTGGTTTTCAGTTATGCAGTGAAGGGCTGAATTATTCTTATTTTGTATTCAAATATAGGTACTCCGTAATAGTGGCAGTTTTTTAATACTAATTCAAAGCGATTGTTTTCCTTAGAAACCGATTCATTTTTATAGAAACAAAAATGTTAAAAATGATTAATATAATAGAGCAGGAGTGACCAACCAAATGATCTAGCGGACTACTTTGGAAATGCATCCTCACTCCGCGGGCTGCATATAAAATTATATATTGCCCCTATTAGCTTGAGACCAACTATAGACATTTTTTGGAGTGAAAAAATTAACATAATGAACTATTATTTTTGTGTTTACTATTAAACTTACATGTAAACATAGATAATATAATAATGATGATGCTAAACTCTCTTTGTAAAGAAATATACAACGATCAAAAGGAAATATAAAATATATAAATATAAATGAAATAAAAAAATGAAGTCATTTAAAAACATTTATTTCACTGGTGCGATATGTGTTTCTCCACACTCTCACTTAGCTTTTACAAATCGATCTCCATTTGGGTATTTGCGCATCATAATGAGTGTTGCAGGTGAGCGTCCGTTATGCTGGACGTGTTTTGTGTTGGGTCAGTTTCATTTACGAAGGAAAAAAAAAAAAAATTCGCAGGTGTAAGTTGAGCCAAAAGCGTTAACAAATTCAATTAATGAGTTTGCGATAACAATTTTTACAATAACGATTTTAATACTAAAATAACGATTATAATACAATACTACAATTTTCCCCATCCAACTGGGTATGGCCTTTCCTGTGGTGGATGGGCATTCCACCTCACAGTGTCACAGCTGTGGAATGACTTGGAAGTCATTTTTTTTCCATCAAAAACAGAAACCATCAAGCACATTGAATACTACAGTTGGTTGATTGTGCTTAATGTTAAATTATTAAAATGTTAATTAAGCTTAAATTATTGTTATAAATGTGATTAATGTGTGTTTTAATGTATTTAATGTGCAGCTCAAACCAAATACGTTGATTTTGATTAAGAATATCACTGGCAGCCGAATTCACTTTCTATAGGCTGCTTACGTTGCCATCTATTAGCACATTTTGGAACAATTTTTGATGCACTACCATTTCCCCCTTCAAGTATCTTCAGTTCAAATTGGAACTCATTGTAATGAGTGGGACTTTTAATTAGTATCCCCCTGTATATATACAGTGTGATCCAAAGTTCATTAGATTAAACTCGAGTTGTGATACAGCTTAGTAAAGTATGCATTTTTTCAACATTCAGATAAAGTAATGGTAAAAACCATCATTTTGCATGATACTACTGAATCGAAATTAATATTAATTTTTTATATTTCTATTAATTGCGAATATCCCTTCCACGTGAAGCAAGCAATTTTCTCCTAAATGGCACACTACACATACATACGTATAAAAACAAGCATACAAACAAACAAAAAACAATGCATTCGAGCAAAGCAAATACTATCCACAGAAGAAATAAGGAAAAAAAAAACATTCTCCCAAAAGTAAAATAAAATAATTTTTGATTCCATCTTCTCTAAACATAATAAAAAAGGTCACCGAAAAATAACCTACACACACAAAACACATAAATAAAAAAAAGGGGTTGGAAATAAAAGTAAAGAAAAGAATACAAATTGATAAATAAAATATTCCAGAAAAGAACTTTTTTTTTCCTTCCATTGTTCAGCAGACTGAGCAAAATAATAAAAGAAAGAACAAAAAACACCTCACATTCCAGGAAAAAGCAGCAACAAATCCCGAAAATAACGGTTTTTGAGAACGTCCAACAGGATAAAAACTGGATAAAAGAATGAACTGTGCCCGTAACTGCAGAAAAAGGGGTAAACATAAAAAAAAAAGACGAAAATAAAAAAAAGAAATGGCGAATATGTATTTTGAGCGGGAAAATCATTTGCTTAAAGGCTCCAAGAGAAGCTTTCCGAAACAAAATGTCTTCCGAAATAATAGAAAAAAGTTTTATTCTGAACGAACAAAAACAGAACAGAATAAATTCTCTGCAGGCACACAAAAATGCTGCGTCTCATAGAAATATATGAGACACATTTTTTTCATTCGGTTTTTCTGTTTTGGTATGAATGTGCAAGTTGAGTACAGCTTTCGCCATTTTCGTCATTTCGTCAGCGATTGACTTGCGCTTCCCATAATGCATTGCGAATCGAGCTGAAAAGAATGTTCTGCGAAATTAGGTGGAGTTCCGTTGTTCCAAATACCCCTTCAGTTCGAGCTTTTAGAATTACTTGGAGATAAAAAGAAAGCAGCATGGAAAAAAATGCATTTATTCTATTTTTCTGTCACGAAATTTTGGTAACTTTGGGAGAAAAGTTCTTTTTCGTTTTGTTTATTTCAGTTCGGAAAAAGTAATCTATTTAACAATGCCCACAAAACACATTTAACACTTTTGTGGATAAATTGTAAATATTTTTAAATAATTTAAGTTTATGATAAATTAGCATTACATCAATAAATATATTTATATATATATACAGGGTGATTATAATTAAGTCCCACTTTCAAAATGCTGTCAAAAAAAAAAGAAACACTCGTCACAATGAGTTCAAATTACAACTTAAGTTGTTTGAAGAAGAGGTAAACGATACGACATGAAAAAAATTTCCAAAGTGTATTAATAGATGGTTCTGTAAGTGGCTTAAAGAAAGTGAATGCCAGACTGCCAGTGATAATCGAAATAACGTTTTTTCATGAGTTGCCCACTGAACACACCGCAGTGTCCAATGTGCTAGATTGTTTCGGTTGTTTGACGGAAAAAAATGACTTCCAAGTCATTCAACGGTTGTGACACTGTGAGTGGAAAGCCCATCCACCACTGCAAGTTCATACCCAACTGGATGGGAAAAATCGGTAGAACTTTTTTTGATGCCGTACAGTTTCCATCTTCTTCAAGTATCTTCAGGTCATATTTGAAATTGTGGACGAGTGTTTATTTTTTTACAGCATTTTAAAAGTGGGACTTTAATTATAATCACCCTTTATATACACAGTGTGATCCAAGGGTCATTAGATAAAACATCGAAAGGAGATACACCTTATAAAAATATGCATTTTTTTAACATACTGATAAAGTAATGGTAAAACCGACATTTTGCATGAAACTACTGAATCTAAAATAATATTAATTTAATAATATTTCCATTAACTGCTAATATCCCTGTAATGCAGAGCAACTTTCATTTTAATAGCACACACATACATACATATACAAACAAACAAACAAAAATAAAAAACCAATTGCATTCGAAAAAGCAAACACTATCCACAGAAGAAATAAAAAAAAAAAAACCTGTCCAAAAGTAAAAATAGAATAATTTTTGATTCCAGCTCTCTAAACATAATAAAAAAGGTCACCGAAAAATAACCTACACACATATAACCCATAAATAAAAAAAGGGGGTTGGAAAAAAAGAAAAGAAAAGAATACAAATTGATAAATAAAATATTCCAGAACAGAACTTTTTTTTTTTTTTTTCTCTTCCATTGTTCTGTAAGACTGAGCAAAATAATAAAAGAAAGAAAGAAAGAACACAATCATCATTCCAGGAAAAAGCAGCTACAAATCCCGAAAATAACGGTTTTTGAGAACAGGTCCAACAGGATAAAAACTGATAAAAAGAATGAACTGTACCTGTAACTGTAGAAAAAGGGGTAAACATAAAAAAGACGAAAATAAAAAAAGAAATGGCGAATATGTATTTTTGAGCGGAAAATCATTTGCTTAAAAGGTTCCAAGAAAAGATTTCGAAGCAAAACGTCTTCCGAAATAATAGAAAAAGTTTTCTTCTGAACGAACAAAAACAGAAGAGAATAAATTCCGAGGGCACACACAAAAAAGGCTGCGTCTCATAGAAATATATGAGATCACATTTTTTTTTTTCTTTTTTTTTTTTTTTTTTAATTTTTGGTATGAATGTGCAAGTTGAAGACAATTTCTCCATTTTCGTCATTTCGTCAGCAATTGACTGTGCGCTTACCATAATGCATTGCGAATCGAGCTGAAAAGAATGTTCTGCGAAATTAGGTGGAGTTCCGTTGTTCCAAATACCCCTTCAGTTCGAGGTTTAGAATTACTTAGAGTTAAAAGAAAGCAGCATGAAAAAAAAAAAAAATGGTTCTTTTATTCTATTAAAAGAAAAAGTTATTGTTCGTTGATTATTTCGGTTCGGAATAAAAGTAATCTATTTAACAATACGCATCTTAATATCGTGTCGGCCTCCTTTCGCCCAGCGAAGTGCAGCAACTCGATGTGGCATGGACTCAACAAGTCGTTGGAAGACTTCTGCAGGAATATTGAGCCATGCTGTCTCGATAGACGTCCATAATTGTGAAAGCGTTGATGGTGCAGGATTTTGGGCACGAACAGACCTCTCGATGATGTCCCATAAATGATCGATGGGATTCATGTCGGGCGATCTAGGTGGTCAGATAATTCGTTGGAATTGTCCAGAATGTTCTTCAAACCAATCGCGAACAGTTGTGGCCCGGTGACATGGCGCATTGTCATCCATAAAAAATCCCATCGTTGTTTGGGTACATGAAGTCCATGAATGGCTGCAAGTGATCTTCAAGTAGCTGAACATAAGCATTTCCAGTCAATGTTCGGTCCAGTCGCACCAGAGGACCAAGTCCATGCCATGAAAAAACAGCCCACCATTACGGAGCCACCACCAGCTTGAACAGTGCCTTGCTGACAGTTTGGGTCCATGGCTTCGTGGGGTCTGCGCCACACTCGAACCTACCATCAGCTCTTACCAACTGAAATCGTGACTCATCGGACCAGGGCACGGTTTTCCATTCATCTTTCCAACCGATATGCTCACGTGCTCACGAGTCGCTGCAAGCGATGATGTCGTTCTGTCGGTAAAGGCACTCGAGTCGGTCTTCTGCTGGAATAGCCCAAGAAAGCCAAATTTCTCCGCACAGTTCTAACAGACAAGTCCCTTGTACGTCCACATTGATTTCTGCGGTTATTTGACGCAGTGTTGCTTGTCTGTTAGAATTAACGACTCTTTGCAGACATCGCCGGTCTCGGTCGTTAAGTGCAGGCGGTCGACCACTGCGCTGTCCATGGCGGGATGTTATGCCTGAAATTTCATACTCTCGGCACACTCTTGACACAGTGGATCTGGGAATGTTGAATTCCCTAACGATTTCCGAAATGGCATGACCCATGCGTCTGGCTCCAACTAACATTCCGCGTTGAAAGTCTGTTAATTCCCGTCGTGCGGTCATCATCACGTCAAAACCTCTTCCACATGAATAGCAGACAGAAATGAAAGCTCTGCGAAAGCACTGCGCCTTTATACCTGTTCTACGCGATGCTAATGTCATCTGAAAATTTGCATATTGCTATCCCATGACTTTTGTCACTTCAGTGTAATGTTAAAGTTTTATGTTAAATATTACACCCATAACAGCACAGGGTGATTATAATTAAAAAGTCACTTTCAAATGTGATAAAAAGTCATTCCACAATGAGTTCACATTTGAACTGAAGATACTTGAAAAAATACAAATCTTACGGCATCAAAGATGTTCCAAAAAAATGCCACCGATTTTTCCATGTTGTACCTGTTGCAAATTTCCACTCACAAAGTCAGCAACTGTTGAATGACTTGGAAGGCATAATTTCGATCATAAAACCGAAACAAATCGTTAGATTTGGAACACTATAGTTGGTTAAATGTGCTTAATGTTAAGTTATTAAAAATGGTTAAATAATGTTAAATAATTAATAATGTTACTAATGTGTTTTTTAATGTATTGGTTAAATCGTTCACAATAAATACTTTTCATTTTGAATAAAAATATCCCACAGAACGCCGAATTCACTTTCTTAATGCTTACAGAGCCCTCTACTTGGAAAATTTTTTTGATGTCTTACAGTTTTATCTTTCTTCAAGTATTTTGTTTTCAAATTTGGAC
Organism: Caerostris extrusa; assembly: GCA_021605095.1. Lineage (NCBI taxonomy): Eukaryota > Metazoa > Arthropoda > Arachnida > Araneae > Araneidae > Caerostris > Caerostris extrusa. The sequence goes on along the minus strand of BPLR01016000.1, from coordinate 763 downwards.
TCACTGTGACGGTGGGACTTTAAATATTCCGAGCCTGTATATATACACTGTGATCAAAAATCTTTAGATAAAGCTTACTGAAAATATTCATTTTTTTCGACATTCAGATAATCTAATCATAAAACCGTCATTTGAATGAAACTATTGCATCTAAAATAATATTGATTTTATATTACTTCGATATTAATGAAACTATCCCCTGTAACGTTGAACAACTTTCACCTTAACACTCACATACATACATAAACAAACAACAAAAATTAAAAAAAAAACTTATTTCGAACAAAGCAAACACTGTCCACAGATGAAATAAAAATTGAAACAAAAAAAAAGCTCCCATAAGTAAAATAAATTTTTGATTCCAGCTACTCTAAACATAATAAAAAAGGTTACCGAAAAAATAACCTACACACAAAAACCCATAAATAAAAGAAGCGAATAGAAAAAGAAAAGAAAAAGAATACAAATTGATGAATAAAAATATTCCAGAAAAGAACTTTTTTCCCTTCCAATGTTCTGCAAGACTGAGCAAAATAATAAAAAGAAGATTTAAGACATGCACATTCGGAGGGAAAAAGCAGCTACAAAACCCGAAAATAACGATTTTTTTGAGAACAGGTCCAAAAGGATAAAAACTGGATAAGACGAATGAACTGTACCCGTAACTGCGAAGAAAAAGGGGGTAAACATCAAAAAAAGACGAAAATAAAAAAAAAAATGGCGAATATGTATTTTGAGAGGAAAATCATTTGCTTAAAAGTCT